>JARYGA010023361.1:0-109427 GCA_030545235.1 Helianthus tuberosus
CCCGGTATATCCCATTTTAATTTTACACCATTGTGAACTTATGCCTTTTTTACTCTCTGATCGAGGTTCTCGGCATTGAAAAATCTACGTAAACTAAATCACACGTGTATATGTTGACATTTAAGAGATATACAGTCAAGAAAATCAAGGGAAATGGTGATATATATGCGGATTAGACACAAAAAAAAAACACTCAACAAATGGCTACAATTTGAGGAATGTGTTTAGTGACGGCATCAGATTCCTAATTGATAGAGAAAGGTCTGGTGGCAAGAAAAGTTGTTTCTAGGAGGTTGTCAAGTGTTTTCGCTCGAGGATTCCATTCTTGGGTGGTTGGTTTGGCCCTTGTTCCTGTAACTTGAATCCTAGCCCGGTATATCCCATTTTAATTTTACACCATTGTGAACCTTACGCCTTTTTTACTCTCTGATCGAGGTTCTCGGCATTGAAAAATCTTCGTAAACTAAATCATACGTGTATATGTTGACATTTAAGAGATATACAGTCAAGAAAATCAAGTGCAATGGTGATATATATGCGGATTAGAGACAAAAAAAAACACTCAACAAATGGCTACAATTTAAGGAATGTGTTTAGTTACGGCATCAGATTCCTAACTGATGGAGAAAGTTCTGGTGGCAAAAAAAGCTGCTTCTAGGAGGTTGTCAAGTGTTTTCGCTCGACGATTCCATTCTTGGGTGGTTGGTTTGGCCCTAGTTCCTGTAACTCGAATCCTAGCCCGGTATATCCCATTTTAATTTTACACCATTGTTAACCTTACGGCTTTTTTACACCATGATCGAGGTTCTCGGCATTGAAAAATCTTCGTAAACTAAATCACACGTGTATATGTTGACATTTAAGAGAAATACAGTCAAGAAAATCATGGGGCAATGGTGATATATATGAAGATTAGACACCAAAAAAAATCAGTCAACAAATAGCTACAATTTAAGGAATGTGTTTAGTGACGGCATCAGATTCCTAATTGATAGAGAAAGGTCTGGTGGCAAGAAAAGCTGTTTCTAGGAGGTTGTCAAGTGTTTTCGCTCGAGGATTCCATTCTTGGGTGGTTGGTTTGGCCCTTGTTCCTGTAACTTGAATCCTAGCCCGGTATATCCCATTTTAATTTTACACCATTGTGAACCTTACGCCTTTTTTACTCTCTGATCGAGGTTCTCGGCATTGAAAAATCTACGTAAACTAAATCACACGTGTATATGTTGATATTTAAGAGATATACAGTCAAGAAAATCAAGAGTAATGGTGATATATATGCAGATTAGATAACAAAAAAAAATCACTCAACAAATGGCTACAATTTAAGGAATGTGTTTAGTGACGGCATCAGATTCCTAATTGATGGAGAAAGGTCTAGTGGCAAGAAAAGCTGCTTCTAGGAGGTTGTCAAGTGTTTTCGCTCGACGATTCCATTTTTGGGTGGTTGGTTTGGCCCTTGTTCCTGTAACTCGAATCCTATCCCGGTATATCCCATTTTAATTTTACACCATTGTGAACCTTACGCCTTTTTTACACTCTGATCGAGGTTCTCGGCATTGAAAAATCTTCGTAAACTAAATCACACGTGTATATATTGACATTTAAGAGATATACAGTTAAGAAAATAAAGGGCAATGGTGATATATATGCGGATTAGACACAAAAAAAAAAAACACTCAACAAATGGCTACAATTTAAGGCATGTGTTTAGTGACGGCATCAGATTACTAATTGATGGAGAAAGGTCTGGTGGCAAGAAAAGCTGCTTCTAGGAGGTTGTCAAGTGTTTTCGCTCGACGATTCCATTCTTGGGTTGTTGGTTTGGCCCTTGTTCCTGTAACTTGAATCCTAGCCCGGTATATCCCATTTTAATTTTACACCATTGTGAACCTTACGCCTTTTTTACTCTCTGATCGAGGTTCTCGGCATTGAAAAATCTTCGTAAACTAAATCACACGTGTATATGTTGACATTTAAGAGATATATAGTCAAGAAAATAAAGGGCAATGGTGATATATATGCGGATTAGACATAAAAAAAAAACACTCAACAAATGGCTACAATTTAAGGCATGTGTTTAGTGACGGCATCAGATTACTAATTGATGGAGAAAGGTCTGGTGGCAAGAAAAGCTGCTTCTAGGAGGTTGTCAAGTGTTTTCGCTCGACGATTCCATTCTTGGGCGGTTGGTTTGGCCCTTGTTCTTGTAACTCGAATCCTATCCCGGTATATCCCATTTTAATTTTACACCATTGTGAACCTTACGCCTTTTTTACTCTCTGATCGTGGTACTCGGCATTGAAAAATCTACGTAAACTAAATCACACGTGTATATGTTGACATTTAAGAGATATACAGTCAAGAAAATCAAGGGCAATGGTGATATATATGCGGATTAGAGACAAAAAAAACACTCAACAAATGGCTACAATTTAAGGAATGTGTTTAGTTACGGCATCAGATTCCTAACTGATGGAGAAAGTTCTGGTGGCAAGAAAAGCTGCTTCTAGGAGGTTGTCAAGTGTTTTCGCTCGACCATTCCATTCTTGGGTGGTTGGTTTGGCCCTAGTTCCTGTAACTCGAATCCTAGCCCGGTATATCCCATTTTAATTTTACACCATTGTTAACCTTACGGCTTTTTTACTCCCTGATCGAGGTTCTCGGCATTGAAAAATCTTCGTAAACTAAATCACACGTGTATATGTTGACATTTAAGAGATATACAGTCAAGAAAATCAAGGGCAATGGTGATATATATGCAGATTAGACACCAAAAAAAATCAGTCAACAAATGGCTACGATTTAAGGAATGTGTTTAGTGACGGCATCAGATTCCTAATTGATAGAGAAAGGTCTGGTGGCAAGAAAAGCTATTTCTAGGAGGTTGTCAAGTGTTTTCGCTCGAGGATTCCATTCTTGGGTGGTTGGTTTGGCCCTTGTTCCTGTAACTTGAATCCTAGCCCGGTATATCCCATTTTAATTTTACAACATTGTGAACCTTACGCCTTTTTTTACTTTCTGATCGAGGTTCTCGGCATTGAAAAATCTTCGTAAACTAAATCACACGTGTATATGTTGACATTTAAGAGATATATAGTCAAGAAAATAAAGGGCAATGGTGATATATATGCGGATTAGACACAAAAAAAAACACTCAACAAATGGCTACAATTTAAGGAATGTGTTTAGTGACGGCATCAGATTTCTAATTGATGGAGAAAGGTCTAGTGGCA
Organism: Helianthus tuberosus; assembly: GCA_030545235.1. Lineage (NCBI taxonomy): Eukaryota > Viridiplantae > Streptophyta > Magnoliopsida > Asterales > Asteraceae > Helianthus > Helianthus tuberosus. The sequence goes on from JARYGA010023361.1 coordinate 3,234, forward strand.
AGAAAAGCTGCTTCTAGGAGGTTGTCAAGTGTTTTTGCTCGAGGATTCCATTTTTGGGTGGTTGGTTTGGCCCTTGTTCCTATAACTCGAATCCTATCCCGGTATATCCCATTTTAATTTTACACCATTGTGAACTTATGCCTTTTTTACTCTCTGATCGAGGTTCTCGGCATTGAAAAATCTACGTAAACTAAATCACACGTGTATATGTTGACATTTAAGAGATATACAGTCAAGAAAATCAAGGGCAATGGTGATATATATGCGGATTAGACACAAAAAAAAAACTCAACAAATGGCTACAATTTGAGGAATGTGTTTAGTGACGGCATCAGATTCCTAATTGATAGAGAAAGGTCTGGTGGCAAGAAAAGTTGTTTCTAGGAGGTTGTCAAGTGTTTTCGCTCGAGGATTCCATTCTTGGGTGGTTGGTTTGGCCCTTGTTCTTGTAACTTGAATCCTAGCCCGGTATATCCCATTTTAATTTTACACCATTGTGAACCTTACGCCTTTTTTACTCTCTGATCGAGGTTCTCGGCATTGAAAAATCTTCGTAAACTAAATCACACGTGTATATGTTGACATTTAAGAGATATATAGTCAAGAAAATAAAGGGCAATGGTGATATATATGCGGATTAGACACCAAAAAAACACTCAACAAATGGCTACAATTTAAGGCATGTGTTTAGTGACGGCATCAGATTCCTAGTTGATAGAGAAAGGTCTGGTGGCAAGAAAAGCTGTTTCTAGGAGGTTGTCAAGTGTTTTCGCTCGAGGATTTCATTCTTGGGTGGTTGGTTTGGCCCTTGTTCCTGTAACTTGAATCCTAGCCTGGTATATCCCATTTTAATTTTACACCATTGTTAACCTTACGGCTTTTTTACTCCCTGATCGAGGTTCTCGGCATTGAAAAATATTCGTAAACTAAATCACACGTGTATATGTTGACATTTAAGAGATATACAGTCAAGAAAATAAAGGGCAATGGTGATATATATGCGGATTAGACACAAAAAAAACACTCAACAAATGGCTACAATTTAAGGAATGTGTTTAGTGACGGCATCAGATTCCTAATTGATGGAGAAAGGTCTAGTGGCAAGAAAAGCTGCTTCTAGGAGGTTGTCAAGTGTTTTCGCTCGACGATTCCATTCTTGGGTGGTTGGTTTGGCCGTTGTTCCTGTAACTCGAATCCTATCCCGGTATATCCCATTTTAATTTTACACCATTGTGAACCTTACGCCTTTTTTACTCTCTGATCGAGGTTCTCGGCATTGAAAAATCTACGTAAACTAAATCACACGTGTATATGTTGACATTTAAGAGATATACAGTCAAGAAAATCAAGGGAAATAGTGATATATATATATGCGGATTAGACACAAAAAAAAAACACTCAACAAATGGTTACAAATTAAGGAATGTGTTTAGTGACGGCATCAGATTCCTAATTGATGGAGAAAGATCTGGTGGAAAGAAAAGCTGCTTCTAGGAGGTTGTCAAGTGTTTTCGCTCGACGATTCCATTCTTGGATTGTTGGTTTGGCCCTTGTTCCTGTAACTTGAATCCTAGCCCGGTATATCCCATTTTAATTTTACACCATTGTGAACCTTACGCCTTTTTTACTCTCTGATCGAGGTTCTCGGCATTGAAAAATCTTCGTAAACTAAATCACACGTGTATATGTTGACATTTAAGAGATATACAGTCAAGAAAATAAAGGGCAATGGTGATATATATGCGGATTAGACACCAAAAAAAACACTCAACAAATGGCTAAAATTTAAGGCATGTGTTTAGTGACGGCATCAGATTCCTAATTGATAGAGAAAGGTCTGGTGGCAAGAAAAGCTGTTTCTAGGAGGTTGTCAAGTGTTTCGCTCGAGGGTTTCATTCTTGGGTGGTTGGTTTGGCCCTTGTTCCTGTAACTTGAATCCTATCCCGGTATATCCCATTTTAATTTTACAACATTGTGAACCTTACGCCTTTTTTACTTTCTGATCGAGGTTCTCGGCATTGAAAAATCTTCGTAAACTAAATCACACGTGTATATGTTGACATTTAAGAGATATATAGTCAAGAAAGTAAAGGGCAATGGTGATATATATGCGGATTAGACACAAAAAAAAACACTCAACAAATGGCTACAATTTAAGGAATGTGTTTAGTGACGGCATCAGATTCCTAATTGCTGGACAAAGGTCTAGTGGCAAGAAAAGCTGCTTCTAGGAGGTTGTCAAGTGTTTTCGCTCGACGATTCCATTCTTGGGTGGTTGGTTTGGCCGTTGTTCCTGTAACTCGAATCCTATCCCGGTATATCCCATTTTAATTTTACACCATTGTGAACCTTACGCCTTTTTTACTCTCTGCTCGAGGTTCTCGGCATTGAAAAATCTACGTAAACTAAATCACACGTGTATATGTTGACATTTAAGAGATATACAGTCAAGAAAATCAAGGGAAATAGTGATATATATATATATGCGGATTAGACACAAAAAAAAACACTCAACAAATGGTTACAAATTAAGGAATGTGTTTAGTGACGGCATCAGATTCCTAATTGATGGAGAAAGATCTGGTGGAAAGAAAAGCTGCTTCTAGGAGGTTGTCAAGTGTTTTCGCTCGACGATTCCATTCTTGGATTGTTGGTTTGGTCCTAGTTCCTGTAACACGAATCCTAGCCCGGTATATCCCATTTTAATTTTACACCATTGTGAACCTTACGCCTTTTTTACTCTCTGATCGAGGTTCTCGGCATTGAAAAATCTTCGTAAACTAAATCACACGTGTATATGTTGACATTTAAGAGATATACAGTCAATAAAATAAAGGGCAATGGTGATATATATGCGGATTAGACACCAAAAAAAACACTCAACAAATGGCTATAATTTAAGGCATGTGTTTAGTGACGGCATCAGATTCCTAATTGATGGAGAAAGGTCTGGTGGCAAGAAAAGCTGCTTCTAGGAGGTTGTCAAGTGTTTTCGCTCGACGATTCCATTCTTGGGTGGTTGGTTTGGTCCTAGTTCCTGTAACACGAATCCTAGCCCGGTATATCCCATTTTAATTTTACACCATTGTGAACCTTACACCTTTTTTACTCTCTAATCGAGGTTCTCGGCATTGAAAAATCTTCGTAAACTAAATCACACGTGTATATGTTGACATTTAAGAGATATATAGTCAACAAAATAAAGGGCAATGGTGATATATATGCAGATTAGACACAAAAAAAAACAATCAACAAATGGCTACAATTTAAGGAATGTGTTTAGTGACGGCATCAGATTCCTAATTGATGGAGAAAGGTCTAGTGGCAAGAAAAGCTGCTTCTAGGAGGTTGTTAAGTGTTTTCGCTCGACGATTCCATTCTTGGGTGGTTTGTTTGGCCCTTGTTCCTGTAACTCGAATCCTATCCCGGTATATCCCATTTTAATTTTACACCATTGTGAACCTTACGCCTTTTTTACTCTCTGATCGAGGTTCTCGGCATTGAAAAATCTACGTAAACTAAATCACACGTGTATATGTTGACATTTAAGAGATATACAGTCAAGAAAATCAAGGGAAATGGTGATATATATGCATATTAGACACCAAAAAAACACTCAACAAATGGCTACAATTTAAGGAATGTGTTTAGTGACGGCATCAGATTCCTAATTGATAGAGAAAGGTCTGGTGGCAAAAAAAGCTGTTTCTAGGAGGTTGTCAAGTGTTTTCGCTCGAGGATTCCATTCTTGGGTGGTTGGTTTGGCCCTTGTTCCTGTAACTTGAATTCTTGTCTGGTATATCCCATTTTAATTTTACACCATTGTGAACCTTATGCCTTTTTTACTCTCTGATTGAGGTTCTCGGCATTGAAAAATCTATGTAAACTAAATCACACGTGTATATGTTGACATTTAAGAGATATAGTCTCAAGAAAATAAAGGGCAATGGTGATATATATGCGGATTAGACACCAAAAAAAAACACTCAACAAATGGCTACAATTTAAGGCATGTGTTTAGTAACGACATCAGATTCCTAATTGATGGAGAAAGGTCTGGTGGCAAGAAAAGCTGCTTCTAGGAGGTTGTCAAGTGTTTTCGCTCGACGATTCCACTCTTGGGTGGTTGGTTTGGCCCTTGTTCCTGTAACTCTAATCCTATCCCGGTATATCTCATTTTAATTTTACACCATTGTGAACCTTACGCCTTTTTTACTCTCTGATCGAGGTTATCGACATTGAAAAATCTACGTAAACTAAATCACACGTGTATATGTTGACATTTAAGAGATATACAGTCAAGAAAATCAAGGGCAATGGTGATATATATGCAGATTAGACACCAAAAAAAATCAGTCAACAAATGGCTACAATTTAAGGAATGTGTTTAGTGACGGCATCAGATTCCTAGTTGATAGAGAAAGGTCTGGTGGCAAGAAAAGCTGCTTCTAGGAGGTTGTCAAGTGTTTTCGCTCGAGGATTCCATTCTTGGGTGGTTGGTTTGGCCCTTGTTCCTGTAACTTGAATCCTAGCCCGGTATATCCCATTTTAATTTTACAACATTGTGAACCTTACGCCTTTTTTACTTTCTGATCGAGGTTCTCGGCATTGAAAAATCTTCGTAAACTAAATCACACGTGTATATGTTGACATTTAAGAGATATATAGTCAAGAAAATAAAGGGCAATGGTGATATATATGCGGATTAGACACAAAAAAAAAACACTCAACAAATGGCTACAATTTAAGGAATGTGTTTAGTGACGGCATCAGATTCCTAATTGATGGAGAAAGGTCTAGTGGCAGAAAAGCTGCTTCTAGGAGGTTGTCAAGTGTTTTCGCTCGACGATTCCATTCTTGGGTGGTTGGTTTGGCCGTTGTTCCTGTAACTCGAATCCTATCCCGGTATATCCCATTTTAATTTTACACCATTGTGAACCTTACGCCTTTTTTACTCTCTGATCGAGGTTCTCGGCACTGAAAAATCTACGTAAACTAAATCACACGTGTATATGTTGACATTTAAGAGATATACAGTCAAGAAAATCAAGGGAAATGGTGATATATATATGCGGATTAGACACAAAAAAAAAACACTCAACAAATGGTTACAAATTAAGGAATGTGTTTAGTGACGGCATCAGATTCCTAATTGATGGAGAAAGATCTGGTGGTAAGAAAAGCTGCTTCTAGGAGGTTGTCAAGTGTTTTCGCTCGACGATTCCATTCTTGGATTGTTGGTTTGGTCCTAGTTCCTGTAACACGAATCCTAGCCCGGTATATCCCATTTTAATTTTACACCATTGTGAACCTTACGCCTTTTTTACTCTCTGATCGAGGTTCTCGGCATTGAAAAATCTTCGTAAACTAAATCACACGTGTATATGTTGACATTTAAGAGATATACAGTCAAGAAAATAAAGGGCAATGGTGATATATATGCGGATTAGACACCAAAAAAAAAACACTCAACAAATGGCTACAATTTAAGGCATGTGTTTAGTGACGGCATCAGATTCCTAATTGATGGAGAAAGGTCTGGTGGCAAGAAAAGCTGCTTCTAGGAGGTTGTCAAGTGTTTTCGCTCGACGATTCCATTCTTGGGTGGTTGGTTTGGCCCTTGTTCCTATAACTCGAATTCTATCCCGGTATATCCCATTTTAATTTTACACCATTGTGAACCTTACGCCTTTTTTACTCTCTCATCGAGGTTCTCGGCATTGAAAAATCTTCGTAAACTAAATCACACGTGTATATGTTGACATTTAAGAGATATATAGTCAAGAAAATAAAGGGCAATGGTGATATATATGCAGATTAGACACCAAAAAAAACAATCAACAAATGGCTACAATTTAAAGAATGTGTTTAGTGACGGCATCAGATTCCTAATTGATGGAGAAAGGTCTAGTGGCAAGAAAAGCTGCTTCTAGGAGGTTGTTAAGTGTTTTCGCTCGACGATTCCATTCTTGGGTGGTTGGTTTGGCCCTTGTTCCTATAACTCGAATCCTATCCCGGTATATCCCATTTTAATTTTACACCATTGTGAACCTTACGCCTTTTTTACTCTCTGATCGAGGTTCTCGGCACTGAAAAATCTACGTAAACTAAATCACACGTGTATATGTTGACATTTAAGAGATATACAGTCAAGAAAATCAAGGGAAATGGTGATATATATATGCGGATTAGACACAAAAAAAAAAACACTCAACAAATGGTTACAAATTAAGGAATGTGTTTAGTGACGGCATCAGATTCCTAATTGATGGAGAAAGATCTGGTGGTAAGAAAAGCTGCTTCTAGGAGGTTGTCAAGTGTTTTCGCTCGACGATTCCATTCTTGGATTGTTGGTTTGGTCCTAGTTCCTGTAACACGAATCCTAGCCCGGTATATCCCATTTTAATTTTACACCATTGTGAACCTTAAGCCTTTTTTACTCTCTGATCGAGGTTCTCGGCATTGAAAAATCTACGTAAACTAAATCACACGTGTATATGTTGACATTTAAGAGATATACAGTCAAGAAAATCAAGGGCAATGGTGATATATATGCGGACTAGACAAAAAAAACACTCAACAAATGGCTACAATTTGAGGAATGTGTTTAGTGACGACATCAGATTCCTAATTGATAGAGAAAGGTCTGGTGGCAAGAAAAGCTGTTTCTAGGAGGTTGTCAAGTGTTTTCGCTCGAGGATTCCATTCTTGGGTGGTTGGTTTGGCCCTTGTTCCTGTAACTTGAATTCTAGCCCGGTATATCCCATTTTAATTTTACACCATTGTGAACCTTACGCCTTTTTTACTCTCTGATCGAGGTTCTCGGCATTGAAAAATCTATGTAAACTAAATCACACGTGTATATGTTGACATTTAAGAGATATAGTCTCAAGAAAATAAAGGGCAATGGTGATATATATGCGGATTAGACACCAAAAAAAACACTCAACAAATGGCTACAATTTAAGGCATGTGTTTAGTGACGGCATCAGATTCCTAATTGATGGAGAAAGGTCTGGTGGCAAGAAAAGCTGCTTCTAGGAGGTTGTCAAGTGTTTTCGCTCGACGATTCCATTCTTGGGAAGTTGGTTTGGCCCTTGTTCCTGTAACTTGAATCCTAGCCCGGTATATCCCATTTTAATTTTACACCATTGTGAACGTTACGCCTCTTTTACTCTCTGATCGATGTTCTCGGCATTGAAAAATCTTCGTAAACTAAATCACACGTGTATATGTTGACATTTAAGAGATATATAGTCAAGAATATCAAGGGCAATGGTGATATATATGCGGATTAGACACCAAAAAAAACACTCAACAAATGGCTACAATTTAAGGAATGTGTTTAGTGACGGCATCAGATTCCTAATTGATGGAGAAAGGTCTGGTGGCAAGAAAAGCTGCTTCTAGGAGGTTGTCAAGTGTTTTCGCTCGACGATTCCATTCTTGGGTGGTTGGTTTGGCCCTTGTTCCTGTAACTCGAATCCTATCCCAGTATATCCCATTTTAATTTTACACCATTGTGAACCTTACGCCTTTTTTACTCTCTGATCGAGGTTCTCGACATTGAAAAATCTACGTAAACTAAATCACACGTGTATATGTTGACATTTAAGAGATATACAGTCAAGTAAATCAAGGGCAATGGTGATATATATGCGGATTAGAGACAAAAAAAAAAACACTCAACAAATGGCTACAATTTAAGGAATGTGTTTAGTTACGGCATCAGATTCCTAACTGATGGAGAAAGGTCTGGTGGCAAGAAAAGCTGCTTCTAGGAGGTTGTCAAGTGTTTTCACTCGACGATTCCATTCTTGGGTGGTTGGTTTGGCCCTAGTTCCTGTAACTCGAATCCTAGCCCGGTATATCCCATTTTAATTTTACACCATTGTTAACCTTACGGCTTTTTTAATCCCTGATCGAGGTTCTCGGCATTGAAAAATCTTCATAAACTAAATCACACGTGTATATGTTGACATTTAAGAAATATACAGTCAAGAAAATCAAGGGAAATGGTGATATATATGGAGATTAGACACCAAAAAAAACACTCAACAAATGGCTACAATTTAAGGCATGTGTTTAGTGACGGCATCAGATTCCTAATTGATGGAGAAGGGTCTAGTGGCAAGAAAAGCTGCTTCTAGGAGGTTGTCAAGTGTTTTCGCTCCACGATTCCATTCTTGGGAAGTTGGTTTGGCCCTTGTTCCTGTAACTTGAATCCTAGCCCGGTATATCCCATTTTAATTTTACACCATCGTGAACGTTACGCCGTTTTTACTCTCTGATCGATGTTCTCAGCATTGAAAAATCTTCATAAACTAAATCACACGTGTATATGTTGACATTTAAGAGATATATAGTCAAGAAAATCAAGGGCAATGGTGATATATATGCGGATTAGACACAAAAAAAACACTCAACAAATGGCTACAATTTAAGGAATGTGTTTAGTGACGGCATCAGATTCCTAATTGATGGAGAAAGGTCTAGCGGCAAGAAAAGCTGCTTCTAGGAGGTTGTCAAGTGTTTTCGCTCGACGATTCCATTCTTGGGTGGTTGGTTTGGCCCTTGTTCCTGTAACTCGAATCCTATCCCGGTATATCCTATTTTAATTTTACACCATTGTGAACATTACGCCTTTTTTACTCTCTGATCGAGGTTCTCGGCATTGAAAAATCTATGTAAACTAAATCACACGTGTATATGTTGACATTTAAGAGATATAGTCTCAAGAAAATAAAGGGCAATGGTGATATATATGCGGATTAGACACCAAAAAAAACACTCAACAAATGGCTACAATTTAAGGCATGTGTTTAGTGACGGCATCAGATTCCTAATTGATGGAGAAAGGTCTGGTGGCAAGAAAAGCTGCTTCTAGGAGGTTGTCAAGTGTTTTCGCTCGACGATTCCATTCTTGGGAAGTTGGTTTGGCCCTTGTTCCTGTAACTTGAATCCTAGCCCGGTATATCCCATTTTAATTTTACACCATTGTGAACGTTACGCCTCTTTTACTCTCTGATCGATGTTCTCGGCATTGAAAAATCTTCGTAAACTAAATCACACGTGTATATGTTGACATTTAAGAGATATATAGTCAAGAATATCAAGGGCAATGGTGATATATATGCGGATTAGACACCAAAAAAAACACTCAACAAATGGCTACAATTTAAGGAATGTGTTTAGTGACGGCATCAGATTCCTAATTGATGGAGAAAGGTCTGGTGGCAAGAAAAGCTGCTTCTAGGAGGTTGTCAAGTGTTTTCGCTCGACGATTCCATTCTTGGGTGGTTGGTTTGGCCCTTGTTCCTGTAACTCGAATCCTATCCCAGTATATCCCATTTTAATTTTACACCATTGTGAACCTTACGCCTTTTTTACTCTCTGATCGAGGTTCTCGACATTGAAAAATCTACGTAAACTAAATCACACGTGTATATGTTGACATTTAAGAGATATACAGTCAAGTAAATCAAGGGCAATGGTGATATATATGCGGATTAGAGACAAAAAAAAAAAACACTCAACAAATGGCTACAATTTAAGGAATGTGTTTAGTTACGGCATCAGATTCCTAACTGATGGAGAAAGGTCTGGTGGCAAGAAAAGCTGCTTCTAGGAGGTTGTCAAGTGTTTTCACTCGACGATTCCATTCTTGGGTGGTTGGTTTGGCCCTAGTTCCTGTAACTCGAATCCTAGCCCGGTATATCCCATTTTAATTTTACACCATTGTTAACCTTACGGCTTTTTTAATCCCTGATCGAGGTTCTCGGCATTGAAAAATCTTCATAAACTAAATCACACGTGTATATGTTGACATTTAAGAAATATACAGTCAAGAAAATCAAGGGAAATGGTGATATATATGGAGATTAGACACCAAAAAAAACACTCAACAAATGGCTACAATTTAAGGCATGTGTTTAGTGACGGCATCAGATTCCTAATTGATGGAGAAGGGTCTAGTGGCAAGAAAAGCTGCTTCTAGGAGGTTGTCAAGTGTTTTCGCTCCACGATTCCATTCTTGGGAAGTTGGTTTGGCCCTTGTTCCTGTAACTTGAATCCTAGCCCGGTATATCCCATTTTAATTTTACACCATCGTGAACGTTACGCCGTTTTTACTCTCTGATCGATGTTCTCAGCATTGAAAAATCTTCATAAACTAAATCACACGTGTATATGTTGACATTTAAGAGATATATAGTCAAGAAAATCAAGGGCAATGGTGATATATATGCGGATTAGACACAAAAAAAACACTCAACAAATGGCTACAATTTAAGGAATGTGTTTAGTGACGGCATCAGATTCCTAATTGATGGAGAAAGGTCTAGCGGCAAGAAAAGCTGCTTCTAGGAGGTTGTCAAGTGTTTTCGCTCGACGATTCCATTCTTGGGTGGTTGGTTTGGCCGTTGTTCCTGTAACTCGAATCCTATCCCGGTATATCCCATTTTAATTTTACACCATTGTGAACCTTACGCCTTTTTTACTCTCTGAACGAGGTTCTCGGCATTGAAAAATCTACGTAAACTAAATCACACGTGTATATGTTGACATTTAAGAGATATACAGTCAAGAAAATCAAGGGCAATGGTGATATATATGCGGATTAGACACAAAAAAAAACACTCAACAAATGGCTACAATTTGAGGAATGTGTTTAGTGACGACATCAGATTCCTAATTGATAGAGAAAGGTCTGGTGGCAAGAAAAGCTGTTTCTAGGAGGTTGTCAAGTGTTTTCGCTCGAGGATTCCATTCTTGGGTGGTTGGTTTGGCCCTTGTTCCTGTAACTTGAATTCTAGCCCGGTATATCCCATTTTAATTTTACACCATTGTGAACCTTACGCCTTTTTTACTCTCTGATCGAGGTTCTCGGCATTGAAAAATCTATGTAAACTAAATCACACGTGTATATGTTGACATTTAAGAGATATAGTCTCAAGAAAATAAAGGGCAATGGTGATATATATGCGGATTAGACACAAAAAAAACACTCAACAAATGGCTACAATTTAAGGCATGTGTTTAGTGACGGCATCAGATTCCTAATTGATGGAGAAAGGTCTGGTGGCAAGAAAAGCTGCTTCTAGGAGGTTGTCAAGTGTTTTCGCTCGACGATTCCATTCTTGGGAAGTTAGTTTGGCCCTTGTTCCTGTAACTTGAATCCTAGCCCGGTATATCCCATTTTAATTTTACACCATTGTGAACGTTACGCCTTTTTTACTCTCTGATCGATGTTCTCGGCATTGAAAAATCTTCGTAAACTAAATCACACGTGTATATGTTGACATTTAAGAGATATATAGTCAAGAAAATCAAGGGCAATGGTGATATATATGCGGATTAGACACCAAAAAAAACACTCAACAAATGGCTACAATTTAAGGAATGTGTTTAGTGACGGCATCAGATTCCTAATTGATGGAGAAAGGTCTGGTGGCAAGAAAAGCTGCTTCTAGGAGGTTGTCAAGTGTTTTCGCTCGACGATTCCATTCTTGGGTGGTTGGTTTGGCCCTTGTTCCTGTAACTCGAATCCTATCCCAGTATATCCCATTTTAATTTTACACCATTGTGAACCTTACGCCTTTTTTACTCTCTGATCGAGGTTCTCGACATTGAAAAATCTACGTAAACTAAATCACACGTGTATATGTTGACATTTAAGAGATATACAGTCAAGAAAATCAAGGGCAATGGTGATATATATGCGGATTAGAGACAAAAAAAAAACACTCAACAAATGGCTACAATTTAAGGAATGTGTTTAGTTACGGCATCAGATTCCTAACTGATGGAGAAAGGTCTGGTGGGAAGAAAAGCTGCTTCAAGGAGGTTGTCAAGTGTTTTCACTCGACGATTCCATTCTTGGGTGGTTGGTTTGGCCCTAGTTCCTGTAACTCGAATCCTAGCCCGGTATATCCCGTTTTAATTTTACACCATTGTTAACCTTACGGCTTTTTTAATCCCTGATCGAGGTTCTCGGCATTGAAAAATCTTCATAAACTAAATCACACGTGTATATGTTGACATTTAAGAAATATACAGTCAAGAAAATCAAGGGAAATGTTGATATATATGGAGATTAGACACCAAAAAAAATCACTCAACAAATGGCTACAATTTAAGGAATGTGTTTAGTGACGGCATCAGATTCCTAATTGATAGAGAAAAGTCTGGTGGCAAGAAAAGCTGTTTCTAGGAGGTTGTCAAGTGTTTTCGCTCGAGGATTCCATTCTTGGGTGGTTGGTTTGGTCCTAGTTTCTGTAACACGAATCCTAGCCCGGTATATCCCATTTTAATTTTACACCATTGTGAACCTTACGCCTTTTTTACTTGCTGATCGAGGTTCTCGGCATTGAAAAATCTACTTAAACTAAATCACACGTGTATATGTTGACATTTAAGAGATATACAGTCAAGAAAATCAAGGGCAATGGTGATATATATGCGGATTAGACACACAAAAGAAAACACTCAACAAATGGTTACAAATTAAGGAATGTGTTTAGTGACGGCATCAGATTCCTAATTGATGGAGAAAGATCTGGTGGCAAGAAAAGCTGCTTCTAGGAGGTTGTCAAGTGTTTTCGCTCGATGATTCCATTCTTGGGTTGTTGGTTTGGTCCTAGTTTCTGTAACACGAATCCTAGCCCGGTATATCCCATTTATTTTTACAACATTGTGAACCTTACGCCTTTTTTACTCTCTGATCGAGGTTCTCGGCATTGAAAAATCTTCGTAAACTAAATCACACGTGTATATGTTGACATTTAAGAGATATACAGTCAAGAAAATAAAGGGCAATGGTGATATATATGCGGATTAGACACCAAAAAAAACACTCAATATACGGCTACAATTTAAGGCATGTGTTTAGTGACGGCATCAGATTCCTAATTGATGGAGAAGGGTCTAGTGGCAAGAAAAGCTGCTTCTAGGAGGTTGTCAAGTGTTTTCGCTCGATGATTCCATTCTTTGGAAGTTGGTTTGGCCCTTGTTCCTGTAACTTGAATCCTAGCCCGGTATATCCCATTTTAATTTTACACCATTGTGAACGTTACGCCGTTTTTACTCTCTGATCGATGTTCTCGGCATTGAAAAATCTTCATAAACTAAATCACACGTGTATATGTTGACATTTAAGAGATATATAGTCAAGAAAATCAAGGGCAATGGTGATATATATGCGGATTAGACACCAAAAAACACTCAACAAATGGCTACAATTTAAGGAATGTGTTTAGTGACGGCATCAGATTCCTAATTGATGGAGAAACGTCTGGTGGCAAGAAAAGCTGCTTCTAGGAGGTTGTCAAGTGTTTTCGCTCGACGATTCCATTCTTGGGTGGTTGGTTTGGCCCTTGTTCCTGTAACTCGAATCCTATCCCGGTATATCCTATTTTAATTTTACACCATTGTGAACATTACGCCTTTTTTACTCTCTGATCGAGGTTCTCGGCATTGAAAAATCTTCGTAAACTAAATCACACGTGTATATGTTGACATTTAAGAGATATATATTCAAGAAAATAAAGGGCAATGGTGATATATATGCGGATTAGACACAAAAAAACACTCAACAAATGGCTACAATTTAAGGAATGTGTTTAGTGACGGCATCAGATTCCTAATTGATGGAGAAAGGTCTAGCGGCAAGAAAAGCTGCTTCTAGGAGGTTGTCAAGTGTTTTCGCTCGACGATTCCATTCTTGGGTGGTTGGTTTGGCCGTTGTTCCTGTAACTCGAATCCTATCCCGGTATATCCCATTTTAATTTTACACCATTGTGAACCTTACGCCTTTTTTACTCTCTGATCGAGGTTCTCGGCATTGAAAAATCTACGTAAACTAAATCACACGTGTATATGTTGACATTTAAGAGATAGACAGTCAAGAAAATCAAGGGCAATGGTGATATATATGCGGATTAGACACACAAAAAAAACACTCAACAAATGGTTACAAATTAAGGAATGTGTTTAGTGACGGCATCAGATTCCTAATTGATGGAGAAAGATCTGGTGGCAAGAAAAGCTGCTTCTAGGAGGTTGTCAAGTGTTTTCGCTCGACGATTCCATTCTTGGGAAGTTGGTTTGGCCCTTGTTCCTGTAACTTGAATCCTAGCCCGGTATATCCCATTTTAATTTTACACCATTGTGAACGTTACGCCGTTTTTACTTTCTGATCGATGTTCTCGGCATTGAAAAATCTTCGTAAACTAAATCACACGTGTATATGTTGACATTTAAGAGATATATAGTCAAGAAAATCAAGGGCTATGGTGATATATATGCGGATTAGACACCAAAAAAAAACACTCAACAAATGGCTACAATTTAAGGCATGTGTTTAGTGACGGAATCAGATTCCTAATTGATGGAGAAAGGTCTAGTGGAAAGAAAAGCTGCTTCTAGGAGGTTGTCAAGTGTTTTCGCTCGACGATTCCATTCTTGGGAAATTGGTTTGGCCCTTGTTCCTGTAACTTGAATCCTAGCCCGGTATATCCCATTTTAATTTTACACCATTGTGAACGTTACGCCTTTTTTACTCTCTGATCGATGTTCTCGGCATTGAAAAATCTTCGTAAAATAAATCACACGTGTATATGTTGACATTTAAGAGATATATAGTCAAGAAAATCAAGGGCTATGGTGATATATATGCGGATTAGACACCAAAAAAAACACTCAACAAATGGCTACAACTTAAGGAATGTGTTTAGTGACGGCATCAGATTTCTAATTGATGGAGAAAGGTCTGGTGGCAAGAAAAGCTGCTTCTAGGAGGTTGTCAAGTGTTTTCGCTCGACGATTCCATTCTTGGGTGGTTGGTTTGCCCCTAGTTCCTGTAACTCGAATCCTGTCCCGGTATATCCCATTTTAATTTTACACCATTGTGAACCTTACGCCTTTTTTACTCTCTGATCGAGGTTCTCGGCATTGAAAAATCTACGTAAACTAAATCACACGTGTATATGTTGACATTTAAGAGATATACAGTCAAGAAAATCAAGGGCAATGGTGATATATATGCGGATTAGACACACAAAAATAACACTGAACAAATGGTTACAAATAAAGGAATGTGTTTAGTGACGGCATCAGATTCCTAATTGATGGAGAAAGATCTGGTGGCTAGAAAAGCTGCTTCTAGGAGGTTGTCAAGTGTTTTCGCTCGACGATTCCATTCTTGGGTTGTTGGTTTGGTCCTAGTTTCTGTAACACGAATCCTAGCCCGGTATATCCCATTTTAATTTTACACCATTGTGAACCTTACGCCTTTTTTACTCTCTGATCGAGGTTCTCGGCATTGAAAAATCTTCGTAAACTAAATCACACGTGTATATGTTGACATTTAAGAGATATACAGTCAAGAAAACAAAGGGCAATAGTGATATATTTGCGGGTTAGACACCAAAAAAAACACTCAACAGATGGCTACAATTTAAGGCATGTGTTTAGTGACGGCATCAGATTCCTAATTGATGGAGAAAGGTCTGGTGGCAAGAAAAGCTGCTTCTAGGAGGTTGTCAAGTGTTTTCGCTCGACGATTCCATTCTTGGGAAGTTGGTTTGGCCCATGTTCCTGTAACTTGAATCCTAGCCCGGTATATCCCATTTTAATTTTACACCATTGTGAACGTTACGCCTTTTTTACTCTCTGATCGATGTTCTCGGCACTGAAAAATCTTCGTAAAATAAATCACACGTGTATATGTTGACATTTAAGAGATATATAGTCAAGAAAATCAAGGGCTATGGTGATATATATGCGGATTAGACACCAAAAAAAACACTCAACAAATGGCTACAACTTAAGGAATGTGTTTAGTGACGGCATCAGATTTCTAATTGATGGAGAAAGGTCTGGTGGCAAGAAAAGCTGCTTCTAGGAGGTTGTCAAGTGTTTTCGCTCGACGATTCCATTCTTGGGTGGTTGGTTTGCCCCTAGTTCCTGTAACTCGAATCCTGTCCCGGTATATCCCATTTTAATTTTACACCATTGTGAACCTTACGCCTTTTTTACTCTCTGATCGAGGTTCTCGGCATTGAAAAATCTACGTAAACTAAATCACACGTGTATATGTTGACATTTAAGAGATATACAGTCAAGAAAATCAAGGGCAATGGTGATATATATGCGGATTAGACACACAAAAATAACACTGAACAAATGGTTACAAATAAAGGAATGTGTTTAGTGACGGCATCAGATTCCTAATTGATGGAGAAAGATCTGGTGGCTAGAAAAGCTGCTTCTAGGAGGTTGTCAAGTGTTTTCGCTCGACAATTCCATTCTTGGGTTGTTGGTTTGGTCCTAGTTTCTGTAACACGAATCCTAGCCCGGTATATCCCATTTTAATTTTACACCATTGTGAACCTTACGCCTTTTTTACTCTCTGATCGAGGTTCTCGGCATTGAAAAATCTTCGTAAACTAAATCACACGTGTATATGTTGACATTTAAGAGATATACAGTCAAGAAAACAAAGGGCAATAGTGATATATTTGCGGGTTAGACACCAAAAAAAACACTCAACAGATGGCTACAATTTAAGGCATGTGTTTAGTGACGGCATCAGATTCCTAATTGATGGAGAAAGGTCTGGTGGCAAGAAAAGCTGCTTCTAGGAGGTTGTCAAGTGTTTTCGCTCGACGATTCCATTCTTGGGAAGTTGGTTTGGCCCATGTTCCTGTAACTTGAATCCTAGCCCGGTATATCCCATTTTAATTTTACACCATTGTGAACGTTACGTCTTTTTTACTCTCTGATCGATGTTCTCGGCATTGAAAAATCTTCGTAAACTAAATCACACGTGTATATGTTGACATTTAAGAGATATATAGTCAAGAAAATCAAGGGCTATGGTGATATATATGCGGATTAGACACCAAAAAAAACACTCAACAAATGGCTACAACTTAAGGAATGTGTTTAGTGACGGCATCAGATTTCTAATTGATGGAGAAAGGTCTGGTGGCAAGAAAAGCTGCTTCTAGGAGGTTGTCAAGTGTTTTCGCTCGACGATTCCATTCTTGGGTGGTTGGTTTGCCCCTAGTTCCTGTAACTCGAATCCTATCCCGGTATATCCCATTTTAATTTTACACCATTGTGAACCTTACGCCTTTTTTACTCGCTGATCGAGGTTCTCGGCATTGAAAAATCTACGTAAACTAAATCACACGTGTATATGTTGACATTTAAGAGATATACAGTCAAGAAAATCAAGGGCAATGGTGATATATATGCGGATTAGACACACAAAAAAAACACTCAACAAATGGTTACAAATAAATGAATGTGTTTAGTGACGACATCAGATTCCTAATTGATGGAGAAAGATCTGTTGGCAAGAAAAGCTGCTTCTAGGAGGTTGTCAAGTGTTTTCGCTCGACGATTCCATTCTTGGGTTGTTGGTTTGGTCCTAGTTTCTGTAACACGAATCCTAGCCCGGTATATCCCATTTTAATTTTACACCATTGTGAACCTTACGCCTTTTTTACTCTCTGATCGAGGTTCTCGGCATTGAAAAATCTTCGTAAACTAAATCACACGTGTATATGTTGACATTTAAGAGATATACAGTCAAGAAAATAAAGGGCAATGGTGATATATATGCGGGTTGGACACCAAAAAAAACACTCAACAAATGGCTACAATTTAAGGCATTTGTTTAGTGACGGCATCAGATTCCTAATTGATGGAGAAAGGTCTGGTGGCAAGAAAAGCTGCTTCTAGGAGGTTGTCAAGTGTTTTCGCTCGACGATTCCATTCTTGGGAAGTTGGTTTGGCCCTTGTTCCTGTAACTTGAATCCTAGCCCGGTATATCCCATTTTAATTTTACACCATTGTGAACGTTACGCCTTTTTTACTCTCTGATCGATGTTCTCGGCATTGAAAAATCTTTGTAAACTAAATCACACGTGTATATGTAGACATTTAAGAGATATATAGTCAAGAAAATCAAGGGCTATGGTGATATATATGCGGATTAGACACCAAAAAAAAAACACTCAACAAATGGCTACAATTTAAGGAATGTGTTTAGTGACGGCATCAGATTCCTAATTGATGGAGAAAGGTCTTGTGGCAAGAAAAGCTGCTTCTAGGAGGTTGTCAAGTGTTTTCGCTCGACGATTCCATTCTTGGGAAGTTGGTTTGGCCCTTGTTCCTGTAACTCGAATCCTATCCCGGTATATCCCATTTTAATTTTACACCATTGTGAACCTTACGCCTTTTTTACTCGATGATCGAGGTTCTCGGCATTGAAAAATCTACGTAAACTAAATCACACGTGTATATGTTGACATTTAAGAGATATACAGTCAAGAAAATCAAGGGCAATGGTGATATATATGCGGATTAGACACACAAAAAAAACACTCAACAAATGGTTACAAATAAAGGAATGTGTTTAGTGACGACATCAGATTCCTAATTGATGGAGAAAGATCTGTTGGCAAGAAAAGCTGCTTCTAGGAGGTTGTCAAGTGTTTTCGCTCGACGATTCCATTCTTGGGTTGTTGGTTTGGTCCTAGTTTCTGTAACACGAATCCTAGCCCGGTATATCCCATTTTAATTTTACACCATTGTGAACCTTACGCCTTTTTTACTCTCTGATCGAGGTTCTCGGCATTGAAAAATCTTCGTAAACTAAATCACACGTGTATATGTTGACATTTAAGAGATATACAGTCAAGAAAATAAAGGGCAATGGTGATATATATGCGGATTAGACACCAAAAAAAACACTCAACAAATGGCTACAATTTAAGGCATGTGTTTAGTGACGGCATCAGATTCCTAATTGATGGAGAATGGTCTAGTGGCAAGAAAAGCTGCTTCTAGGAGGTTGTCAAGTGTTTTCGCTCGACGATTCCATTCTTGGGAAGTTGGTTTGGCCCTTGTTCCTGTAACTTGAATCCTAGCCCGGTATATCGCATTTTAATTTTACACCATTGTGAACGTTACGCCGTTTTTACTCTCTGATCGATGTTCTCGGCATTGAAAAATCTTCATAAACTAAATCACACGTGTATATGTTGACATTTAAGAGATATATAGTCAAGAAAATCAAGGGCAATGGTGATATATATGCGGATTAGACACCAAAAAAACACTCAACAAATGGCTACAATTTAAGGAATGTGTTTAGTGACGGCATCAGATTCCTAATTGATGGAGAAACGTCTGGTGGCAAGAAAAGCTGCTTCTAGGAGGTTGTCAAGTGTTTTCGCTCGACGATTCCATTCTTGGGTGGTTGGTTTGGCCCTTGTTCCTGTAACTCGAATCCTATCCCGGTATATCCTATTTTAATTTTACACCATTGTGAACATTACGCCTTTTTTACTCTCTGATCGAGGTTCTCGGCATTGAAAAATCTTCGTAAACTAAATCACACATGTATATGTTGACATTTAAGAGATATATATTCAAGAAAATAAAGGGCAATGGTGATATATATGCGGATTAGACACAAAAAAACACTCAACAAATGGCTACAATTTAAGGAATGTGTTTAGTGACGGCATCAGATTCCTAATTGATGGAGAAAGGTCTAGCGGCAAGAAAAGCTGCTTCTAGGAGGTTGTCAAGTGTTTTCGCTCGACGATTCCATTCTTGGGTGGTTGGTTTGGCCGTTGTTCCTGTAACTCGAATCCTATCCCGGTATATCCCATTTTAATTTTACACCATTGTGAACCTTACGCCTTTTTTACTCTCTGATCGAGGTTCTCGGCATTGAAAAATCTACGTAAACTAAATCACACGTGTATATGTTGACATTTAAGAGATAGACAGTCAAGAAAATCAAGGGCAATGGTGATATATATGCGGATTAGACACACAAAAAAAACACTCAACAAATGGTTACAAATTAAGGAATGTGTTTAGTGACGGCATCAGATTCCTAATTGATGGAGAAAGATCTGGTGGCAAGAAAAGCTGCTTCTAGGAGGTTGTCAAGTGTTTTCGCTCGACGATTCCATTCTCGGGAAGTTGGTTTGGCCCTTGTTCCTGTAACTTGAATCCTAGCCCGGTATATCCCATTTTAGTTTTACACCATTGTGAACGTTACGCCGTTTTTACTCTCTGATCGATGTTCTCGGCATTGAAAAATCTTCGTAAACTAAATCACACGTGTATATGTTGACATTTAAGAGATATATAGTCAAGAAAATCAAGGGCTATGGTGATATATATGCGGATTAGACACCAAAAAAAACACTCAACAAATGGCTACAATTTAAGGCATGTGTTTAGTGACGGCATCAGATTCCTAATTGATGGAGAAAGGTCTGGTGGAAAGAAAAGCTGCTTCAAGGAGGTTGTCAAGTGTTTTCGCTCGACGATTCCATTCTTGGGAAGTGGGTTTGGCCCTTGTTCCTGTAACTTGAATCCTAGCCCGGTATATCCCATTTTAATTTTACACCATTGTGAACGTTACGCCTTTTTTACTCTCTGATCGATGTTCTCGGCATTGAAAAATCTTCGTAAAATAAATCACACGTGTATATGTTGACATTTAAGAGATATATAGTCAAGAAAATCAAGGGCTATGGTGATATATATGCGGATTAGACACCAAAAAAAACACTCAACAAATGGCTACAACTTAAGGAATGTGTTTAGTGACGGCATCAGATTTCTAATTGATGGAGAAAGGTCTGGTGGCAAGAAAAGCTGCTTCTAGGAGGTTGTCAAGTGTTTTCGCTCGACGATTCCATTCTTGGGTGGTTGGTTTGCCCCTAGTTCCTGTAACTCGAATCCTGTCCCGGTATATCCCATTTTAATTTTACACCATTGTGAACCTTACGCCTTTTTTACTCTCTGATCGAGGTTCTCGGCATTGAAAAATCTACGTAAACTAAATCACACGTGTATATGTTGACATTTAAGAGATATACAGTCAAGAAAATCAAGGGCAATGGTGATATATATGCGGATTAGACACACAAAAATAACACTGAACAAATGGTTACAAATAAAGGAATGTGTTTAGTGACGGCATCAGATTCCTAATTGATGGAGAAAGATCTGGTGGCTAGAAAAGCTGCTTCTAGGAGGTTGTCAAGTGTTTTCGCTCGACGATTCCATTCTCGGGAAGTTGGTTTGGCCCTTGTTCCTGTAACTTGAATCCTAGCCCGGTATATCCCATTTTAGTTTTACACCATTGTGAACGTTACGCCGTTTTTACTCTCTGATCGATGTTCTCGGCATTGAAAAATCTTCGTAAACTAAATCACACGTGTATATGTTGACATTTAAGAGATATATAGTCAAGAAAATCAAGGGCTATGGTGATATATATGCGGATTAGACACCAAAAAAAACACTCAACAAATGGCTACAATTTAAGGCATGTGTTTAGTGACGGCATCAGATTCCTAATTGATGGAGAAAGGTCTGGTGGAAAGAAAAGCTGCTTCAAGGAGGTTGTCAAGTGTTTTCGCTCGACGATTCCATTCTTGGGAAGTGGGTTTGGCCCTTGTTCCTGTAACTTGAATCCTAGCCCGGTATATCCCATTTTAATTTTACACCATTGTGAACGTTACGCCTTTTTTACTCTCTGATCGATGTTCTCGGCATTGAAAAATCTTCGTAAAATAAATCACACGTGTATATGTTGACATTTAAGAGATATATAGTCAAGAAAATCAAGGGCTATGGTGATATATATGCGGATTAGACACCAAAAAAAACACTCAACAAATGGCTACAACTTAAGGAATGTGTTTAGTGACGGCATCAGATTTCTAATTGATGGAGAAAGGTCTGGTGGCAAGAAAAGCTGCTTCTAGGAGGTTGTCAAGTGTTTTCGCTCGACGATTCCATTCTTGGGTGGTTGGTTTGCCCCTAGTTCCTGTAACTCGAATCCTGTCCCGGTATATCCCATTTTAATTTTACACCATTGTGAACCTTACGCCTTTTTTACTCTCTGATCGAGGTTCTCGGCATTGAAAAATCTACGTAAACTAAATCACACGTGTATATGTTGACATTTAAGAGATATACAGTCAAGAAAATCAAGGGCAATGGTGATATATATGCGGATTAGACACACAAAAATAACACTGAACAAATGGTTACAAATAAAGGAATGTGTTTAGTGACGGCATCAGATTCCTAATTGATGGAGAAAGATCTGGTGGCTAGAAAAGCTGCTTCTAGGAGGTTGTCAAGTGTTTTCGCTCGACGATTCCATTCTTGCGTTGTTGGTTTGGTCCTAGTTTCTGTAACACGAATCCTAGCCCGGTATATCCCATTTTAATTTTACACCATTGTGAACCTTACGCCTTTTTTACTCTCTGATCGAGGTTCTCGGCATTGAAAAATCTTCGTAAACTAAATCACACGTGTATATGTTGACATTTAAGAGATATACAGTCAAGAAAATAAAGGGCCATAGTGATATATTTGCGGGTTAGACACCAAAAAAAACACTCAACAAATGGCTACAATTTAAGGCATGTGTTTAGTGACGGCATCAGATTCCTAATTGATGGAGAAAGGTCTGGTGGCAAGAAAAGCTGCTTCTAGGAGGTTGTCAAGTGTTTTCGCTCGACGATTCCATTCTTGGGAAGTTGGTTTGGCCCATGTTCCTGTAACTTGAATCCTAGCCCGGTATATCCCATTTTAATTTTACACCATTGTGAACGTTACGCCTTTTTTACTCTCTGATCGATGTTCTCGGCATTGAAAAATCTTCGTAAACTAAATCACACGTGTATATGTTGACATTTAAGAGATATATAGTCAAGAAAATCAAGGGCTATGGTGATATATATGCGGATTAGACACCAAAAAAAAACACTCAACAAATGGCTACAACTTAAGGAATGTGTTTAGTGACGGCATCAGATTTCTAATTGATGGAGACAGGTCTGGTGGCAAGAAAAGCTGCTTCTAGGAGGTTGTCAAGTGTTTTCGCTCGACGATTCCATTCTTGGGTGGTTGGTTTGCCCCTAGTTCCTATAACTCGAATCCTGTCCCGGTATATCCCATTTTAATTTTACACCATTGTGAACCTTACGCCTTTTTTACTCTCTGATCGAGGTTCTCGGCATTGAAAAATCTACGTAAACTAAATCACACGTGTATATGTTGACATTTAAGAGATATACAGTCAAGAAAATCAAGGGCAATGGTGATATATATGCGGATTAGACACACAAAAATAACACTGAACAAATGGTTACAAATAAAGGAATGTGTTTAGTGACGGCAACAGATTCCTAATTGATGGAGAAAGATCTGGTGGCTAGAAAAGCTGCTTCTAGGAGGTTGTCAAGTGTTTTCGCTCGACGATTCCATTCTTGGGTTGTTGGTTTGGTCCTAGTTTCTGTAACACGAATCCTAGCCCGGTATATCCCATTTTAATTTTACACCATTGTGAACCTTACGCCTTTTTTACTCTCTGATCGAGGTTCTCGGCATTGAAAAATCTTCGTAAACTAAATCACACGTGTATATGTTGACATTTAAGAGATATACAGTCAAGAAAATAAAGGGCAATAGTGATATATTTGCGGGTTAGACACCAAAAAAAACACTCAACAAATGGCTACAATTTAAGGCATGTGTTTAGTGACGGCATCAGATTCCTAATTGATGGAGAAAGGTCTGGTGGCAAGAAAAGCTGCTTCTAGGAGGTTGTCAAGTGTTTTCGCTCGACGATTCCATTCTTGGGAAGTTGGTTTGGCCCATGTTCCTGTAACTTGAATCCTAGCCCGGTATATCCCATTTTAATTTTACACCATTGTGAACGTTACGCCTTTTTTACTCTCTGATCGATGTTCTCGGCATTGAAAAATCTTCGTAAACTAAATCACACGTGTATATGTTGACATTTAAGAGATATATAGTCAAGAAAATCAAGGGCTATGGTGATATATATGCGGATTAGACACCAAAAAAAACACTCAACAAATGGCTACAACTTAAGGAATGTGTTTAGTGACGGCATCAGATTTCTAATTGATGGAGAAAGGTCTGGTGGCAAGAAAAGCTGCTTCTAGGAGGTTGTCAAGTGTTTTCGCTCGACGATTCCATTCTTGGGTGGTTGGTTTGCCCCTAGTTCCTGTAACTCGAATCCTGTCCCGGTATATCCCATTTTAATTTTACACCATTGTGAACCTTACGCCTTTTTTACTCTCTGATCGAGGTTCTCGGCATTGAAAAATCTACGTAAACTAAATCACACGTGTATATGTTGACATTTAAGAGATATACAGTCAAGAAAATCAAGGGCAATGGTGATATATATGCGGATTAGACACACAAAAATAACACTGAACAAATGGTTACAAATAAAGGAATGTGTTTAGTGACGGCAACAGATTCCTAATTGATGGAGAAAGATCTGGTGGCTAGAAAAGCTGCTTCTAGGAGGTTGTCAAGTGTTTTCGCTCGACGATTCCATTCTTGGGTTGTTGGTTTGGTCCTAGTTTCTGTAACACGAATCCTAGCCCGGTATATCCCATTTTAATTTTACACCATTGTGAACCTTACGCCTTTTTTACTCTCTGATCGAGGTTCTCGACATTGAAAAATCTTCGTAAACTAAATCACACGTGTATATGTTGACATTTAAGAGATATACAGTCAAGAAAATAAAGGGCAATAGTGATATATTTGCGGGTTAGACACCAAAAAAAACACTCAACAAATGGCTACAATTTAAGGCATGTGTTTAGTGACGGCATCAGATTCCTAATTAATGGAGAAAGGTCTGGTGGCAAGAAAAGCTGCTTCTAGGAGGTTGTCAAGTGTTTTCGCTCGACGATTCCATTCTTGGGAAGTTGGTTTGGCCCATGTTCCTGTAACTTGAATCCTAGCCCGGTATATCCCATTTTAATTTTATACCATTGTGAACGTTACGCCTTTTTTACTCTCTGATCGATGTTCTCGGCATTGAAAAATCTTCGTAAACTAAATCACACGTGTATATGTTGACATTTAAGAGATATATAGTCAAGAAAATCAAGGGCTATGGTGATATATATGCGGATTAGACACCAAAAAAAACACTCAACAAATGGCTACAACTTAAGGAATGTGTTTAGTGATGGCATCAGATTTCTAATTGATGGAGAAAGGTCTGGTGGCAAGAAAAGCTGCTTCTAGGAGGTTGTCAAGTGTTTTCGCTGGACGATTCCATTCTTGGGTGGTTGGTTTGCCCCTAGTTCCTGTAACTCGAATCCTATCCCGGTATATCCCATTTTAATTTTACACCATTGTGAACCTTACGCCTTTTTTACTCGCTGATCGAGGTTCTCGGCATTGAAAAATCTACGTAAACTAAATCACACGTGTATATGTTGACATTTAAGAGATATACAGTCAAGAAAATCAAGGGCAATGGTGATATATATGCGGATTAGACACACAAAAATAACACTGAACAAATGGTTACAAATAAAGGAATGTGTTTAGTGACGACATCAGATTCCTAATTGATGGAGAAAGATCTGTTGGCAAGAAAAGCTGCTTCTAGGAGGTTGTCAAGTGTTTTCGCTCGACGATTCCATTCTTGGGTTGTTGGTTTGGTCCTAGTTTCTGTAACACGAATCCTAGCCCGGTATATCCCATTTTAATTTTACACCATTGTGAACCTTACGCCTTTTTTACTCTCTGATCGAGGTTCTCGGCATTGAAAAATCTTCGTAAACTAAATCACACGTGTATATGTTGACATTTAAGAGATATACAGTCAAGAAAATAAAGGGCAATAGTGATATATTTGCGGGTTAGACACCAAAAAAAACACTCAACAAATGGCTACAATTTAAGGCATGTGTTTAGTGACGGCATCAGATTCCTAATTGATGGAGAAAGGTCTGGTGGCAAGAAAAGCTGCTTCTAGGAGGTTGTCAAGTGTTTTCGCTCGACGATTCCATTCTTGGGAAGTTGGTTTGGCCCATGTTCCTGTAACTTGAATCCTAGCCCGGTATATCCCATTTTAATTTTACACCATTGTGAACGTTACGCCTTTTTTACTCTCTGATCGATGTTCTCGGCATTGAAAAATCTTCGTAAACTAAATCACACGTGTATATGTTGACATTTAAGAGATATATAGTCAAGAAAATCAAGGGCTATGGTGATATATATGCGGATTAGACACCAAAAAAAACACTCAACAAATGGCTACAACTTAAGGAATGTGTTTAGTGACGGCATCAGATTTCTAATTGATGGAGAAAGGTCTGGTGGCAAGAAAAGCTGCTTCTAGGAGGTTGTCAAGTGTTTTCGCTCGACGATTCCATTCTTGGGTGGTTGGTTTGCCCCTAGTTCCTGTAACTCGAATCCTGTCCCGGTATATCCCATTTTAATTTTACACCATTGTGAACCTTACGCCTTTTTTACTCTCTGATCGAGGTTCTCGGCATTGAAAAATCTACGTAAACTAAATCACACGTGTATATGTTGACATTTAAGAGATATACAGTCAAGAAAATCAAGGGCAATGGTGATATATATGCGGATTAGACAAACAAAAATAACACTGAACAAATGGTTACAAATAAAGGAATGTGTTTAGTGACGACAACAGATTCCTAATTGATGGAGAAAGATCTGGTGGCTAGAAAAGCTGCTTCTAGGAGGTTGTCAAGTGTTTTCGCTCGACGATTCCATTCTTGGGTTGTTGGTTTGGTCCTAGTTTCTGTAACACGAATCCTAGCCCGGTATATCCCATTTTAATTTTACACCATTGTGAACCTTACGCCTTTTTTACTCTCTGATCGAGGTTCTCGACATTGAAAAATCTTCGTAAACTAAATCACACGTGTATATGTTGACATTTAAGAGATATACAGTCAAGAAAATAAAGGGCAATAGTGATATATTTGCGGGTTAGACACCAAAAAAAACACTCAACAAATGGCTACAATTTAAGGCATGTGTTTAGTGACGGCATCAGATTCCTAATTAATGGAGAAAGGTCTGGTGGCAAGAAAAGCTGCTTCTAGGAGGTTGTCAAGTGTTTTCGCTCGACGATTCCATTCTTGGGAAGTTGGTTTGGCCCATGTTCCTGTAACTTGAATCCTAGCCCGGTATATCCCATTTTAATTTTATACCATTGTGAACGTTACGCCTTTTTTACTCTCTGATCGATGTTCTCGGCATTGAAAAATCTTCGTAAACTAAATCACACGTGTATATGTTGACATTTAAGAGATATATAGTCAAGAAAATCAAGGGCTATGGTGATATATATGCGGATTAGACACCAAAAAAAACACTCAACAAATGGCTACAACTTAAGGAATGTGTTTAGTGATGGCATCAGATTTCTAATTGATGGAGAAAGGTCTGGTGGCAAGAAAAGCTGCTTCTAGGAGGTTGTCAAGTGTTTTCGCTGGACGATTCCATTCTTGGGTGGTTGGTTTGCCCCTAGTTCCTGTAACTCGAATCCTATCCCGGTATATCCCATTTTAATTTTACACCATTGTGAACCTTACGCCTTTTTTACTCGCTGATCGAGGTTCTCGGCATTGAAAAATCTACGTAAACTAAATCACACGTGTATATGTTGACATTTAAGAGATATACAGTCAAGAAAATCAAGGGCAATGGTGATATATATGCGGATTAGACACACAAAAAAAACACTCAACAAATGGTTACAAATAAAGGAATGTGTTTAGTGACGACATCAGATTCCTAATTGATGGAGAAAGATCTGTTGGCAAGAAAAGCTGCTTCTAGGAGGTTGTCAAGTGTTTTCGCTCGACGATTCCATTCTTGGGTTGTTGGTTTGGTCCTAGTTTCTGTAACACGAATCCTAGCCCGGTATATCCCATTTTAATTTTACACCATTGTGAACCTTACGCCTTTTTTACTCTCTGATCGAGGTTCTCGGCATTGAAAAATCTTCGTAAACTAAATCACACGTGTATATGTTGACATTTAAGAGATATACAGTCAAGAAAATAAAGGGCAATGGTGATATATATGCGGGTTGGACACCAAAAAAAACACTCAACAAATAGCTACAATTTAAGGCATGTGTTTAGTGACGGCATCAGATTCCTAATTGATGGAGAAAGGTCTTGTGGAAAGAAAAGCTGCTTCTAGGAGGTTGTCAAGTGTTTTCGCTCGACGATTCCATTCTTGGGAAGTTGGTTTGGCCCTTGTTCCTGTAACTTGAATCCTAGCCCGGTATATCCCATTTTAATTTTACACCATTGTGAACGTTACGCCTTTTTTACTCTCTGATCGATGTTCTCGGCATTGAAAAATCTTCGTAAACTAAATCACACGTGTATATGTTGACATTTAAGAGATATATAGTCAAGAAAATCAAGGGCTATGGTGATATATATGCGGATTAGACACCAAAAAAAACACTCAACAAATGGCTACAACTTAAGGAATGTGTTTAGTGACGGCATCAGATTTCTAATTGATGGAGAAAGGTCTGGTGGCAAGAAAAGCTGCTTCTAGGAGGTTGTCAAGTGTTTTCGCTCGACGATTCCATTCTTGGGTGGTTGGTTTGCCCCTAGTTCCTGTAACTCGAATCCTGTCCCGGTATATCCCATTTTAATTTTACACCATTGTGAACCTTACGCCTTTTTTACTCTCTGATCGAGGTTCTCGGCATTGAAAAATCTACGTAAACTAAATCACACGTGTATATGTTGACATTTAAGAGATATACAGTCAAGAAAATCAAGGGCAATGGTGATATATATGCGGATTAGACACACAAAAATAACACTGAACAAATGGTTACAAATAAAGGAATGTGTTTAGTGACGGCATCAGATTCCTAATTGATGGAGAAAGATCTGGTGGCTAGAAAAGCTGCTTCTAGGAGGTTGTCAAGTGTTTTCGCTCGACGATTCCATTCTTGGGTTGTTGGTTTGGTCCTAGTTTCTGTAACACGAATCCTAGCCCGGTATATCCCATATTAATTTTACACCATTGTGAACCTTACGCCTTTTTTACTCTCTGATCGAGGTTCTCGGCATTGAAAAATCTTCGTAAACTAAATCACACGTGTATATGTTGACATTTAAGAGATATACAGTCAAGAAAATAAAGGGCAATAGTGATATATTTGCGGGTTAGACACCAAAAAAAACACTCAACAAATGGCTACAATTTAAGGCATGTGTTTAGTGACGGCATCAGATTCCTAATTGATGGAGAAAGGTCTGGTGGCAAGAAAAGCTGCTTCTAGGAGGTTGTCAAGTGTTTTCGCTCGACGATTCCATTCTTGGGAAGTTGGTTTGGCCCATGTTCCTGTAACTTGAATCCTAGCCCGGTATATCCCATTTTAATTTTACACCATTGTGAACGTTACGCCTTTTTTACTCTCTGATCGATGTTCTCGGCATTGAAAAATCTTCGTAAACTAAATCACACGTGTATATGTTGACATTTAAGAGATATATAGTCAAGAAAATCAAGGGCTATGGTGATATATATGCGGATTAGACACCAAAAAAAACACTCAACAAATGGCTACAACTTAAGGAATGTGTTTAGTGACGGCATCATATTTCTAATTGATGGAGAAAGGTCTGGTGGCAAGAAAAGCTGCTTCTAGGAGGTTGTCAAGTGTTTTCGCTCGACGATTCCATTCTTGGGTGGTTGGTTTGCCCCTAGTTCCTGTAACTCGAATCCTATCCCGGTATATCCCATTTTAATTTTACACCATTGTGAACCTTACGCCTTTTTTACTCGCTGATCGAGGTTCCCGGCATTGAAAAATCTACGTAAACTAAATCACACGTGTATATGTTGACATTTAAGAGATATACAGTCAAGAAAATCAAGGGCAATGGTGATATATATGCGGATTAGACACACAAAAAAAACACTCAACAAATGGTTACAAATAAAGGAATGTGTTTAGTGACGACATCAGATTCCTAATTGATGGAGAAAGATCTGTTGGCAAGAAAAGCTGCTTCTAGGAGGTTGTCAAGTGTTTTCGCTCGACGATTCCATTCTTGGGTTGTTGGTTTGGTCCTAGTTTCTGTAACACGAATCCTAGCCCGGTATATCCCATTTTAATTTTACACCATTGTGAACCTTACGCCTTTTTTACTCTCTAATCGAGGTTCTCGGCATTGAAAAATCTTCGTAAACTAAATCACACGTGTATATGTTGACATTTAAGAGATATACAGTCAAGAAAATAAAGGGCAATGGTGATATATATGCGGGTTGGACACCAAAAAAAACACTCAACAAATGGCTACAATTTAAGGCATTTGTTTTGTGACGGCATCAGATTCCTAATTGATGGAGAAAGGTCTGGTGGCAAGAAAAGCTGCTTCTAGGAGGTTGTCAAGTGTTTTCGCTCGACGATTCCATTCTTGGGAAGTTGGTTTGGCCCTTGTTCCTGTAACTTGAATCCTAGCCCGGTATATCCCATTTTAATTTTACACCATTGTGAACGTTACGCCTTTTTTACTCTCTGATCGATGTTCTCGGCATTGAAAAATCTTCGTAAACTAAATCACACGTGTATATGTTGACATTTAAGAGATATATAGTCAAGAAAATCAAGGGCTATGGTGATATATATGCGGATTAGACACCAAAAAAAACACTCAACAAATGGCTACAATTTAAGGAATGTGTTTAGTGACGGCATCAGATTCCTAATTGATGGAGAAAGGTCTGGTGGCAAGAAAAGCTGCTTCTAGGAGGTTGTCAAGTGTTTTCGCTCGACGATTCCATTCTTGGGTGGTTGGTTTGGCCCTTGTTCCTGTAACACGAATCCTATCCCGGTATATCCCATTTTAATTTTACACCATTGTGAACCTTACGCCTTTTTTACTCTCTGATCGAGGTTCTCGGCATTGAAAAATCTTCGTAAACTAAATCACACGTGTATATGTTGACATTCAAGAGATATATATTCAAGAAAATAAAGGGCAATGGTGATATATATGCGGATTAGACACAAAAAAAACACTCAACAAATGGCTACAATATAAGGAATGTGTTTAGTGACGGCATCAGATTCCTAATTGATGGAGAAAGGTCTAGTGGCAAGAAAAGCTGCTTCTAGGAGGTTGTCAAGTGTTTTCGCTCGACGATTCCATTCTTGGGTGGTTGGTTTGGCCGTTGTTCCTGTAACTCGAATCCTATCCTGGTATATCCCATTTTAATTTTACACCATTGTGAACCTTACGCCTTTTTTACTCTCTGATCGAGGTTCTCGGCATTGAAAAATCTACGTAAACTAAATCTCACGTGTATATGTTGACATTTAAGAGATATACAGTCAAGATAATCAAGGGAAATGGTGATATATATGCGGATTAGACACACAAAAAAAACACTCAACAAATGGTTACAAATTAAGGAATGTGTTTAGTGACGGCATCAGATTCCTAATTGATGGAGAAAGATTTGGTGGCAAGAAAACTTGCTTCTAGGAGGTTGTCAAGTGTTTTCGCTCGACGATTTCATTCTTGGGTTGTTGGTTTGGTCCTAGTCTCGGTAACACGAATCCTAGCCCGGTATATCCCATTTTAATTTTACACCATTGTGAACCTTACGCCTTTTTTACTCTCTGATCGAGGTTCTCGGCATTGAAAAATCTTCGTAAACTAAATCACACGTGTATATGTTGACATTTAAGAGATATACAATCAAGAAAATAAAGGGCAATGGTGATATATATGTGGATTAGACATAAAAAAAAAACACTCAACAAATGGCTACAATTTAAGGCATGTGTTTAGTGACGGCATCAGATTCCTAATTGATGGAGAAAGGTCTGGTGGCAAGAAAAGCTGCTTCTAGGAGGTTGTCAAGTGTTTTCGCGCGACGATTCCATTCTTGGGAAATTGGTTTGGCCCTTGTTCCTGTAACTTGAATCCTAGCCCGGTATATCCCATTTTAATTTTACACCATTGTGAACGTTACGCCTTTTTTACTCTCTGATCTATGTTCTCGGCATTGAAAAATCTTCGTAAACTAAATCACACGTGTATATGTTGACATTTAAGAGATAAATAGTCAAGAAAATCAAGGGCAATGGTGATATATACGAGGATTAGACACCAAAAAAAACACTCAACAAATGGCTACAATTTAAGGAATGTGTTTAGTGACGGCATCAGATTCCTAATTGATGGATAAAGGTCTGGTGGCAAGAAAAGCTGCTTCTAGGAGGTTGTCAAGTGTTTTCGCTCGACGATTCCATTCTTGGGTGGTTGGTTTGGCCCTTGTTCCTGTAACTCGAATCCTATCCCGGTATATCCCATTTTAATTTTACACAATTGTGAACCTTACGCCTTTTTTACTCTCTGATCGAGGTTCTCGGCATTGAAAAATCTTCGTAAACTAAATCACACGTGTATATGTTGACATTTAAGAGATATATATTCAAGAAAATAACGGGCAATGGTGATATATATGCGGATTAGACACAAAAAAAACACTCAACAAATGGCTACAATTTAAGGAATGTGTTTAGTGACGGCATCAGATTCCTAATTGATGGAGAAAGGTCTAGTGGCAAGAAAAGCTGCTTCTAGGAGGTTGTCAAGTGTTTTCGCTCGACGATTCCATTCTTGGGTGGTTGGTTTGGCCGTTGTTCCTGTAACTCGAATCCTATCCCGGTATATCCCATTTTAATTTTACACCATTGTGAACCTTACGCCTTTTTTACTCTCTGATCGAGGTTCTCGGCATTGAAAAATCTACGTAAACTAAATCACACGTGTATATGTTGACATTTAAGAGATATACAGTCAAGATAATCAAGGGCAATGGTGATATATATGCGGATTAGACACACAAAAAAAACACTCAACAAATGGTTACAAATTAAGGAATGTGTTTAGTGACGGCATCAGATTCCTAATTGATGGAGAAAGATTTGGTGGCAAGAAAAGCTGCTTCTAGGAGGTTGTCAAGTGTTTTCGCTCGACGATTCCATTCTTGGGTTGTTGGTTTGGTCCTAGTTTCGGTAACACGAATCCTAGCCCGGTATATCCCATTTTAATTTTACACCATTGTGAACCTTACGCCTTTTTTACTCTCTGATCGAGGTTCTCGGCATTGAAAAATCTTCGTAAACTAAATCACACGTGTATATGTTGACATTTAAGAGATATACAATCAAGAAAATAAAGGGCAATGGTGATATATATGCGGATTAGACATAAAAAAAAAACACTCAACAAATGGCTACAATTTAAGGCATGTGTTTAGTGACGGCATCAGATTCCTAATTGATGGAGAAAGGTCTGGTGGCAAGAAAAGCTGCTTCTAGGAGGTTGTCAAGTGTTTTCGCTCGACGATTCCATTCTTGGGAAGTTGGTTTGGCCCTTGTTCCTGTAACTTGAATCCTAGCCCGGTATATCCCATTTTAATTTTACACCATTGTGAACGTTACGCCTTTTTTACTCTCTGATCTATGTTCTCGGCATTGAAAAATCTTCGTAAACTAAATCACACGTGTATATGTTGACATTTAAGAGATATATAGTCAAGAAAATCAAGGGCAATGGTGAGATATATGCGGATTAGACACCAAAAAAAACACTCAACAAATGGCTACAATTTAAGGAATGTGTTTAGTGACGACATCAGATTCCTAATTGATGTAGAAAGGTCTGATGGCAAGAAAAGCTGCTTCTTGGAGGTTGTCAAGTGTTTTCGCTCGACGATTCCATTCTTGGGTGGTTGGTTTGCCCCTAGTTCCTGTAACACGAATCCTAGCCCGGTATATCCCATTTTAATTTTACATCATTGTGAACCTTACGCCTTTTTTACTCTCTGATCGAGGTTCTCGGCATTGAAAAATCTTCGTAAACAAAATCACACCTGTGTATGTTGACATTTAAGAGATATACAGTCAAGAAAATAAAGGGCGATGGTGATATATATGCGGATTAGACACCAAAAAAAAACACTCAACAAATGGCTACAATTTAAGGAATGTGTTTAGTGACGGCATCAGATTCCTAATTGATGGAGAAAAGTCTGGGGGTAAGAAAAGGTGCTTCTAGGAGGTTGTCAAGTGTTTTCGCTCGACGATTCCATTCTTGGGTGGTTGGTTTGCCCCTAGTTCCTGTAACACGAATCCTAGCCCGGTATATCCCATTTTAATTTTACACCATTGTGAACCTTACGCCCTTTTTACTCTCTGATCGAGGTTCTCGGCATTGAAAAATCTTCGTAAACTAAATCACACGTGTATATGTTGACATTTAAGAGATATACAGTCAAGAAAATAAAGGGCAATGGTGATATATATGCGGATTAGACACCAAAAAAACACTCAACAAATGGCTACAATTTAAGGAATGTGTTTAGTGACGGCATCAGATTCCTAATTGATGGAGAAAGGTATGGTGGCAAGAAAAACTGCTTCTAGGAGGTTGTCAAGTGTTTTCGCTCGACGATTCCATTCTTGGGAAGTTGGTTTGGCCCTTGTTCCTGTAACTTGAATCCTAACCCGGTATATCCCATTTTAATTTTACACCATTGTGAACGATACGCCTTTTTTACTCTCTGATCGATGTTCTCGGCATTGAAAAATCTTCGTAAACTAAATCACAAGTGTATATGTTGACATTTAAGAGATATATAGTCAAGAAAATCAAGGGCAATGGTGATATATATGCAGATTAGACACCAAAAAAAACACTCAACAAATGGCTACAATTTAAGGAATGTGTTTAGTGACGATATCAGATTCCTAATTGATGGAGAAAGGTCTGGTGGCAAGAAAAGCTGCTTCTAGGAGGTTGTCAAGTGTTTTCGCTCGACGATTCCATTCTTGGGTGGTTGGTTTGGCCCTTGTTCCTGTAACTCGAATCCTATCCCGGTATATCCCATTTTAATTTTACACCATTGTGAACCTTACTCCTTTTTTACTCTCTGATCGAGGTTCTCGGCATTGAAAAATCTTCGTAAACTAAATCACACGTGTATATGTTGACATTTAAGAGATATATATTCAAGAAAATAAAAGGCAATGGTGATATATATGCGGATTAGACACAAAAAAAAACACTCAACAAATGGCAACAATTTAAGGAATGTGTTTAGTGACGGCATCAGATTCCTAATTGATGGAGAAAGGTCTAGTGGCAAGAAAAGCTGCTTCTAGGAGGTTGTCAAGTGCTTTCGCTCGACGATTCCATTCTTGGGTGGTTGGTTTGGCCGTTGTTCCTGTAACTCGAATCATATCCCAGTATATCCCATTTTAATTTACACCATTGTGAACCTTACGCCTTTTTTACTCTCTGATCGAGGTTCTCGGCATTGAAAAATCTACATAAACTAAATCACACGTGTATATGTTGACATTTAAGAGATATACAGTCAAGAAAATCAAGGGCAATGGTGATATATATGCGGATTAGACACACAAAAAAAACACTCAACAAATGGTTATAAATTAAGGAATGTGTTTAGTGACGGCATCAGATTCCTAATTGATGGAGAATGATCTGGTGGCAAGAAAAGCTGCTTCTAGGAGGTTGTCAAGTGTTTTCGCTTGACGATTCCATTCTTGGGTTGTTGGTTTGGTCCTAGTTTCTGTAACACGAATCCTAGCCCGGTATATCCCATTTTAATTTTACACCATTGTGAACCTTACGCCTTTTTTACTCTCTGATCGAGGTCTCGGCATTGAAAAATCTTCGTAAACTAAATCACACGTGTATATGTTGACATTTAAGAGATATACAGTCAAGAAAATAAAGGGCAATGGTGATATATATGCGGATTAGACACCAAAAAAAACACTCAACAAATGGCTACAATTTAAGGCATGTGTTTAGTGGCGGCATCAGATTCCTAATTGATGGAGAAAGGTCTGGTGGCAAGAAAAGCTGCTTCTAGGAGGTTGTCAAGTGTTTTCGCTCGACGATTCCATTCTTGGGAAGTTGGTTTGGCCCTTGTTCCTGTAACTTGAATCCTAGCCCGGTATATCCCACTTTAATTTTACACCATTGTGAACGTTACGCCTTTTTTACTCTCTGATCGATGTTCTCGGCATTGAAAAATCTTCGTAAACTAAATCACACGTGTATATGTTGACATTTAAGAGATATATAGTCAAGAAAATCAAGGGCAATGGTGATATATATGCGGATTAGACACAAAAAAAAACACTCAACAAATGGCTACAATTTAAGGCATGTGTTTAGTGACGGCATCAAATTCCTAATTGATGGAGAAAGATCTGGTGGCAAGAAAAGCTGCTTCTAGGAGGTTGTCAAGTGTTTTCGCTCGACGATTCCATTCTTGGGTTGTTGGTTTGGTCCAAGTTTCTGTAACACGAATCCTAGCACGGTATATCCCATTTTAATTTTACACCATTGTGAACCTTACGCCTTTTTTACTCTCTGATCGAGGTTCTCGGCATTGAAAAATCTTCGTAAACTAAATCACACGTGTATATGTTGACATTTAGGAGATATACAGTCAAGAAAATTAAGGGCAATGGTGATATATATGCGGATTATACACCAAAAAAAACACTCAACAAATGGCTACAATTTAAGGCATGTGTTTAGTGACGGCATCAGATTCCTAATTGATGGAGAAATGTCTGGTGGCAAGAAAAGCTGCTTCTAGGAGGTTGTCAAGTGTTTTCGCTCGACGATTCCATTCTTGGGAAGTTGGTTTGGCCCATGTTCCTGTAACTTGAATCCTATCCCGGTATATCCCATTTTAATTTTACACCATTGTGAACGTTACGCCTTTTTTACTCTCTGATCGATGTTCTCGGCATTGAAAAATCTTTTTAAACTAAATCACACGTGTATATGTTGACATTTTAGGGATATATAGTCAAGAAAATCAAGGGCTATGGTGATATATATGCGGATTAGACACCAAAAAAAACACACAACAAATGGGTACAATTTAAGGAATGTGTTTAGTGACGGCATCAGATTGCTAATTGATAGAGAAAGGTCTGGTGGCAAGAAAAGCTGTTTCTAGGAGGTTGTCAAGTGTTTTCGCTCAAGGATTCCATTCTTGGGTGGTTGGTTTGGCCCTTGTTCCCGTAACTTGAATCCTAGTCCGGTATATCCCATTTTAATTTTACACCATTGTGAACCTTACGCCTTTTTTACTCGCTGATCGAGGTTCTCGGCATTGAAAAATCTACGTAAACTAAATCACACGTGTATATGTTGACATTTAATAGATATACAGTCAAGAAAATCAAGGGCAATGGTGTTATATATGCGGATTAGACACACAAAAAAAACACTCAACAAATGGTTACAAATTAAGGAATGTGTTTAGTGACGGCA
This sequence comes from Helianthus tuberosus, assembly GCA_030545235.1. Classification (NCBI taxonomy): domain Eukaryota; kingdom Viridiplantae; phylum Streptophyta; class Magnoliopsida; order Asterales; family Asteraceae; genus Helianthus; species Helianthus tuberosus. Next base: position 40,499 of record JARYGA010023361.1, read on the forward strand.
TCAGATTCCTAATTGATGGAGAAAGATCTGGTGGCAAGAAAAGCTGCTTCTAGGAGGTTGTCAAGTGTTTTCGCTCGACGATTCCATTCTTGGGTTGTTGGTTTGGTCCTAGTTTCTGTAACACGAATCCTAGCCCAGTATATCCCATTTTAATTTTACACCATTGTGAACCTTTCGCCTCTTTTACTCTCTGATCGAGGTTCTCGGCATTGAAAAATCTTTGTAAACTAAATCACACGTGTATATGTTGACATTTAAGAGATATACAGTCAAGAAAATAAAGGGCATTGGTGATATATATGCGGATTAGACACCAAAAAAAAAACACTCAACAAATGGCTACAATTTAAGGCATGTGTTTAGTGACGGCATCAGATTCCTAATTGATGGAGAAAGGTCTGGTGGCAAGAAAAAGCTGTTTCTAGGAGGTTGTCAAGTGTTTTCGCTCGACGATTCCATTCTTGGGAAGTTGGTTTGGCCCTTGTTCCTGTAACTTGAATCCTAGCCCGGTATATCCCATTTTAATTTTACACCATTGTGAACGTTACGCCTTTTTTACTCTCTGATCGATGTTCTCAGCATTGAAAAATCTTCGTAAACTAAATCACACGTGTATATGTTGACATTTAAGAGATATATAGTCAAGAAAATCAAGGGCAATGGTGATATATATGCGGATTAGACACCAAAAAAAAAACACTCAACAAATGGCTACAATTTAAGGAATGTGTTTAGTGACGGCATCAGATTCCTAATTGATGGAGAAAGGTCTGGTGGCAAGAAAAGCTGCTTCTAGGAGGTTGTCAAGTGTTTTCGCTCGACGATTCCATTCTTGGGTGGTTGGTTTGGCCCTTGTTCCTGTAACTCGAATCCTATCCCGGTATATCCCATTTTAATTTTACACCATTGTGAACCTTACGCCTTTTTTACTCTCTGATCGAGGTTCTCGGCATTGAAAAATCTTCGTAAACTAAATCACACGTGTATATGTTGACATTTAAGAGATATATATTCAAGAAAATAAAGGGCAATGGTGATATATATGCGGATTAGACACAAAAAAAACACTCAACAAATGGCTACAATTTAAGGAATGTGTTTAGTGACAGCATCAGATTCCTAGTTGATGGAGAAAGGTCTAGTGGCAAGAAAAGCTGCTTCTAGGAGGTTGTCAAGTGTTTTCGCTCGACGATTCCATTCTTGGGTGGTTGGTTTGGCCGTTGTTCCTGTAACTTGAATCCTATCCCGGTATATCCCATTTTTATTTTACACCATTGTGAACCTTACGCCTTTTTTACTCTCTGATCGAGGTTCTCGGCATTGAAAAATCTACGTAAACTAAATCACACGTGTATATGTTGACATTGAAGAGATATACAGTCAAGAAAATCAAGGGCAATGGTGATATATATGCGGATTAGACACACAAAAAAAACACTCAACAAATGGTTACAAATTAAGGAATGTGTTTAGTGACGGCATCAGATTCCTAATTGATGGAGAAAGATCTGGTGGCAAGAAAAGTTGCTTCTAAGAGGTTGTCAAGTGTTTTCGCTCGATGATTCCATTCTTGGGTTGTTGGTTTGGTCCTAGTTTCTGTAACACGAATCCTAGCCCGGTATATCCCATTTTAATTTTACACCATTGTGAACGTTACGCCTTTTTTACTCTCTGAACGAGGTTCTCGGCATTGAAAAGTCTTCGTAAACTAAATCACACGTGTATATGTTGACATTTAAGAGATATACAGTCAAGAAAATAAAGGGCAATGGTGATATATATGCGGATTAGACACCAAAAAAAACACTCAACAAATGGCTACAATTTAAGGCATGTGTTTAGTGACGGCATCAGATTCCTAATTGATGGAGAAAGGTCTGGTGGCAAGAAAAGCTGCTTCTAGGAGGTTGTCAAGTGTTTTTGCTCGACGATTCCATTCTTGGGAAGTTCGTTTGGCCCTTGTTCCTGTAACTTGAATCCTAGCCCGGTATATCCCATTTTAATTTTACACCATTGTGAACGTTACGCCTTTTTTACTCTCTGATCGATGTTCTCGGCATTGAAAAATCTTCGTAAACTAAATCACACGTGTATATGTTGACATTTAAGAGATATACAGTCAAGAAAATCAAGCGCAACGGTGATATAAATGTGGATTAAACACCAAAAAAAACATTCAACAAATGGCTACAATTTAAGGAATGTGTTTAGTTACGGCATCAGATTCCTAATTGATGGAGAAAGGTCTGGTGGCAAGAAAAGCTGCTTCTAGGAGGTTGTCAAGTGATTTCGCTCGACGATTCCATTCTTGGGTGGTTGGTTTCCCCTAGTTCCTGTAACACGAATCCTAGCCCGGTATATCCCATTTTAATTTTACACCATTGTGAACCTTACGCCTTTTTTACTCTCTGATCGAGGTTCTCGGCAATGAAAAATCTTCGTAAACTAAATCACACGTGTGTATGTTGACATTTAAGAGATATACAGTCAAGAAAATAAAGGGCGATGGTGATATATATGCGGATTAGACACCAAAAAAAACACTCAACAAATGGCTACAACTTAAGGATTGTGTTTAGTGACGGCATCAGATTGCTAATTGATGGAGAATGGTCTGGTGGTAAGAAAAGCTGCTTCTAGAGGGTTGTAAAGTGTTTTCTCTAGACGATTCCATTCTTGGGTGGTTGGTTTAGCCCTTGTTCGTGTAACTCGAATCCTAGCCCGGTATATCCCATTTTAATTTTACACCATTGTCAATCTTACGTATTTTTTACTCTCCGATCGAGGTTCTCGGCATTGAAAAATCTTCGTAAACTAAATCACACGTGTATATGTTGACATTTAGGAGATATACAGTCAAGAAAATTAAGGGCAATGGTGATATATATGCGGATTAGACACCAAAAAAAACACTCAACAAATGGCTACAATTTAAGGCATGTGTTTAGTGACGGCATCAGATTCCTAATTGATGGAGAAATGTCTGGTGGCAAGAAAAGCTGCTTCTAGGAGGTTGTCAAGTGTTTTCGCTCGACGATTCCATTCTTGGGAAGTTGGTTTGGCCTTTGTTCCTGTAACTTGAATCCTAGCCCGGTATATCCCATTTTAATTTTACACTATTGTGAACGTTACGCCTTTTTTACTCTCTGATCGATGTTCTCGGCATTGAAAAATCTTCTTAAACTAAATCACACGTGTATATGTTGACATTTTAGGGATATATAGTCAAGAAAATCAAGGGCTATGGTGATATATATGCGGATTAGACACCAAAAAAAACACACAACAAATGGGTACAATTTAAGGAATGTGTTTAGTGACGGCATCAAATTCCTAATTGATAGAGAAAAGTCTGGTGGCAAGAAAAGCTGTTTCTAGGAGGTTGTTAAGTGTTTTCGCTCGAGGATTCCATTCTTGGGTGGTTGGTTTGGCCCTTGTTCCTGTAACTTGAATCCTAGCCCGGTATATCCCATTTTAATTTTACACCATTGTGAACCGTACGCCTTTTTAACTCGCTGATCGAGGTTCTCGGCATTGAAAAATCTACGTAAACTAAATCACACGTGTATATGTTGACATTTAAGAAATATACAATCAAGAAAATCAAGGGCAATGGTGTTATATATGCGGATTAGACACAAAAAAAAAACACTCAACAAATGGTTACAAATTAAGGAATGTGTTTAGTGACGGCATCAGATTCCTAATTGATGGAGAAAGATCTGGTGGCAAGAAATGCTGCTTCTAGGAGGTTGTCAAGTGTTTTCGCTCGACGATTCCATTCTTGGGTTGTTGGTTTGGTCCTAGTTTCTGTAACACGAATGCTAGCCCAGTATATCCCATTTTAATTTTACACCATTGTGAACCTTTCGCCTCTTTTACTCTCTGATCGAGGTTCTCGGCATTGAAAAATCTTCGTAAACTAAATCACACGTGTATATGTTGACATTTAAGAGATATACAGTCAAGAAAATAAAGGGCAATGGTGATATATATGCGGATTAGACACAAAAAAAAACACTCAACAAATGGCTACAATTTAAGGCATGTGTTTAGTGACGGCATCAGATTCCTAATTGATGGAGAAAGGTCTGGTGGCAAGAAAAGCTGCTTCTAGGAGGTTGTCAAGTGTTTTCGCTCGACGATTCCATTCTTGGGAAGTTGGTTTGGCCCTTGTTCCTGTAACTTGAATCCTAGCCCGGTATATCCCATTTTAATTTTACACCATTGTGAACGTTACGCCTTTTTTACTCTCTGATCGATGTTCTCGGCATTGAAAAATCTTCTTAAACTAAATCACACGTGTATATGTTGACATTTTAGGGATATATAGTCAAGAAAATCAAGGGCTATGGTGATATATATGCGGATTAGACACCAAAAAAAACACACAACAAATGGGTACAATTTAAGGAATGTGTTTAGTGACGTCATCAGATTCCTAATTGATAGAGAAAGGTCTGGTGGCAAGAGAAGCTGTTTCTAGGAGGTTGTCAAGTGTTTTCGCTCAAGGATTCCATTCTTGGGTGGCTGGTTTGGCCCTTGTTCCTGTAACTTGAATCCTAGTCCGGTATATCCTATTTTAATTTTACACCATTGTGAATCTTACGCCTTTTTTACTCGCTGATCGAGGTTCTCGGCATTGAAAAATCTACCTAAACTAAATCACACGTGTATATGTTGACATTTAATAGATATACAGTCAAGAAAATCAAGGGCAATGGTGTTATATATGCGGATTAGACACACAAAAAAAACACTCAACAAATGGTTACAAATTAAGGAATGTGTTTAGTGACGGCATCAGATTCCTAATTGATGGAGAAAGATCTGGTGGTAAGAAAAGCTGCTTCTAGGAGGTTGTCAAGTGTTTTCGCTCGACGATTCCATTCTTGGGTTGTTGGTTTGGACCTAGTTTCTGTAACACGAATCCTAGCCCAGTATATCCCATTTTTATTTTACACCATTGTGAACCTTTCGCCTCTTTTACTCTCTGATCGAGGTTCTCGGCATTGAAAAATCTTTGTAAACTAAATCACACGTGTATATGTTGACATTTAAGAGATATACAGTCAAGAAAATAAAGGGCATTGGTGATATATATGCGGATTAGACACCAAAAAAAAACACTCAACAAATGGCTACAATTTAAGGCATGTGTTTAGTGACGGGATCGGATTCCTAGTTGATGGAGAAAGGTCTGGTGGCAAGAAAAGCTGCTTCTAGGAGGTTGTCAAGTGTTTTCGCTCGACGATTCCATTCTTGGGAAGTTGGTTTGGCCCTTGTTCCTGTAACTTGAATCCTATCCCGGTATATCCCATTTTTATTTTACACCATTGTGAACCTTACGCCTTTTTTACTCTCTGATCGAGGTTCTCGGCATTGAAAAATCTACGTAAACTAAATCACACGTGTATATGTTGACATTTAAGAGATATACAGTCAAGAAAATCAAGGGCAATGGTGATATATATGCGGATTAGACACACAAAAAAAACACTCAACAAATGGTTACAAACTAAGGAATGTGTTTAGTGACGGCATCAGATTCCTAATTGATGGAGAAAGATCTGGTGGCAAGAAAAGCTGCTTCTAAGAGGTTGTCAAGTGTTTTCGCTCGATGATTCCATTCTTGGGTTGTTGGTTTGGTCCTAGTTTCTGTAACACGAATCCTAGCCCGGTATATCCCATTTTAATTTTACACCATTGTGAACGTTACGCCTTTTTTACTCTCTGATTGAGGTTCTCGGCATTGAAAAATCTTCGTAAACTAAATCACACGTGTATATGTTGACATTTAAGAGATATACAGTCAAGAAAATAAAGGGCAATGGTGATATATATGCGGATTAGACACCAAAAAAAACACTCAACAAATGGCTACAATTTAAGATATGTGTTTAGTGACGGCATCAGATTCCTAATTGATGGAGAAAGGTCTGGTGGCAAGAAAAGCTGCTTCTAGGAGGTTGTCAAGTGTTTTCGCTCGACGATTCCATTCTTGGGAAGTTCGTTTGGCCCTTGTTCCTGTAACTTGAATCCTAGCCCGGTATATCCCATTTTAATTTTACACCATTGTGAACGTTACGCCTTTTTTACTCTCTGATCGATGTTCTCGGCATTGAAAAATCTTCGTAAACTAAATCACACGTGTATATGTTGACATTTAAGAGATATACAGTCAAGAAAATCAAGCGCAACGGTGATATAAATGTGGATTAAACACCAAAAAAAACATTCAAGAAATGGCTACAATTTAAGGAATGTGTTTAGTTACGGCATCAGATTCCTAATTGATGGAGAAACGTCTGGTGGCAAGAAAAGCTGCTTCTACGAGGTTGTCAAGTGTTTTCGCTCGACGATTCCATTCTTGGGTGGTTGGTTTCCCCTAGTTCCTGTAACACGAATCCTAGCCCGGTATATCCGATTTTAATTTTACACCATTGTGAACCTTACGCCTTTTTTACTCTCTGGTCGAGGTTCTCAGCATTGAAAAATCTTCGTAAACTAAATCATACGTGTGTATGTTGACATTTAAGAGATATACAGTCAAGAAAATAAAGGGCGATGGTGATATATATGCGGATTAGACACCAAAAAAAACACTCAACAAATGGCTACAATTTAAGGAATGTGTTTAGTGACGACATCAGATTCCTAATTGATGGAGAAAGGTCTGGTGGCAAGAAAAGCTGCTTCTAGGAGGTTGTCAAGTGTTTTCGCTCGACGATTCCATTCTTGGGAAGTTGGTTTGGCACTTGTTCCTGTAACTCGAATCCGAGCCCAGTATATCCCATTTTAATTTTACACCATTGTGAAACCTACGCCTTTTTTACTCTCTGATCGAGGTTCTCGGCATTGAAAAATCTTGGTAAACTAAATCACACGTGTATATGTTGACATTTAAGAGATATACAGTCAAGAAAATAAAGGGCAATGGTGATATATATGCGGATTAGACACAAAATAAAAACACTCAACAAATGGCTACAACTTAAGGATTGTGTTTAGTGACGGCATCAGATTGCTAATTGATGGAGAATGGTCTGGTGGTAAGAAAAAAGCTGCTTCTAGAGGGTTGTAAAGTGTTTTCGCTCGACGATTCCATTCTTGGGTGGTTGGTTTAGCCCTTGTTCCTGTAACTCGAATCCTAGCCCGGTATATCCCATTTTAATTTTACACCATTGTCAATCTTACGGATTTTTTACTCTCCGATCGAGGTTCTCGGCATTGAAAAATCTTCGTAAACTAAATCACACGTGTATATGTTGACTTTTAAGAGATATACAGTCAAGAAAATCAAGGGCAATGGTGATATATATGCGAATTAGACACCAAAAAAAAACACTCAACAAATGGCTACAATTTAAGGAATGTGTTTAGTGATGGAATCAGATTCCTAATTGATGGAGAAAGGTCTGGTGGCAAGAATAGATGCTTCGAGGAGGTTGTCAAGTGTTCTCGCTCGACGATTCCATTCTTGGGTGGTTGGTTTGGCCCTTGTTCCGGTAACTCGAATCCTAGCCCGGTATATCCCTTTTTAATTTACACCATTGTGAACCTTACGCCTTTTTTACTCTTTAATCGAGCTTCTCGGCATTGAAAAATATTCGTAAACTAAATCACACGTGTATATGTTGACATTTAAGAGATATACAGTCAAGAAAATAAAGAGCAATGGTGATATATATGCGGATTAGACACCAAAAAAACACCCAACAAATGGCTGCAATTTAAGGAATGTGTTTAGTGACGGCATCAGATTCCTAATTGATGGAGAAAGGTCTGGTGGCAAGAAAAGCTGTTTCTAGGAGGTTGTCAAGTGTTTTCGCTCGACGATTCCATTCTTGGGTGGTTGGTTTGGCCCTTGTTCCTGTAACTCGAATCCTATCCCGTTATATCCCATTTTAATTTTACACCATTGTGAACCTTACGCCTTTTTTACTCTCTGATCGAGGTTTTCGGCATTGAAAAATCTACGTAAACTAAATCACACGTGTATATGTTGACATTTAAGAGATATACAGTCAAGAAAATCAAGGGCAATGGTGATATATATGCGGATTAGACACAAAAAAAACACTCAACAAATGGCTATAATTTATGGAATGTGTTTAGTGACGGCATCTGATTCCTAATTGATGGAGAAAGGTCTGGTGGCAAGAAAAGCTGCTTCTAGTAGGTTGTCAAGAGTTTTCGCTCGACGATTCCATACTTGGGTGGTTGGTTTGGCCCTAGTTACTGTAACTCGAATCCTAGCCCGGTATATCCCATTTTAATTTTACACCATTGTTAACCTTACGCCTTTTTTACTCCCTGATCGAGGTTCTCGGCATGGAAAAATCTACGCACACTAAATCACACGTGTATATGTTGACATTTAAGAGATATACAGTCAAGAAAATAAAGAGCAATGGTGATATATATGCGGATTAGACACCAAAAAAACACCCAACAAATGGCTGCAATTTAAGGAATGTGTTTAGTGACGGCATCAGATTCCTAATTGATGGAGAAAGGTCTGGTGGCAAGAAAAGCTGTTTCTAGGAGGTTGTCAAGTGTTTTCGCTCGACGATTCCATTCTTGGGTGGTTGGTTTGGCCCTTGTTCCGGTAACTCGAATCCTATCCCGTTATATCCCATTTTAATTTTACACCATTGTGAACATTACGCCTTTTTTACTCTCTGATCGAGGTTTTCGGCATTGAAAAATCTACGTAAACTAAATCACACGTGTATATGTTGACATTAAAGAGATATACAGTCAAGAAAATCTAGGGCAATGGTGATATATATGCGGATTAGACACAAAAAAAAAACACTCAACAAATGGCTATAATTTATGGAATGTGTTTACTGACGGCATCAGATTCCTAATTGATGGAGAAAGGTCTGGTGGCAAGAAAAGGTGCTTCTAGTAGGTTGTCAAGTGTTTTCGCTCGACGATTCCATACTTGGGTGGTTGGTTTGGCCCTAGTTACTGTAACTCGAATCCTAGCCCGGTATATCCCATTTTAATTTTACACCATTGTTAACCTTACGCCTTTTTTACTCCCTGATCGAGGATCTCGGCATGGAAAAATATACGTACACTAAATCACACGTGTATATGTTGACATTTAAGAGATATACAGTCAAGAAAATCAAGGGCAATGGTGATATATATGCGGATTAGACACAAAAAAAACACTCAACAAATGGCTACAATTTGAGAAATGTGTTTAGTGATGGCATCAGATTCCTAATTAATGGAGAAAGGTCTGGTGGCAAGAAAAGCTGCTTCTAGGAGGTTGTCATGTGTTTTCGCTCGACGATTCCATTCTAGGGTGGTTGGTTTGGCCCTTGTTCCTGTAACTCGAATCCTAGCCCGGTATATCCCAATTTAATTTTACACCATTGTTAACCTTACGCATTTTTTACTCCCTGATCGAGGTTCTCGGCATTGAAAAATCTCCGTAAACTAAATCACACGTGTATATGTTGACATTTAAGAGATATACAGTCAAGAAAATCAAGGGCAATGGTCATATATATGCAGATTAGACACCAAAAAAAAATCACTCAACAAATGGCTACAAATTAAGGAATGTGTTTAGTGACGGCATTAGATTCCTAATTGATGGAGAAAGATCTGGTGGCAAGAAAAGTTGCTTCTAGTAGGTTGTCATGTGTTTTCGCTCGACGATTCCATTCTTGGGTGGTTGGTTTGGCCCTTGTTCCTGTAACTCGAATCCTATCCCGGTATATCCCATTTTAATTTTACACCATTGTGAACCTTACGCCTTTTTTAATCTCTGATCGAGGTTCTCGGCATTGAAAAATCTTGGTAAACTATATCACACGTGTATATGTTGACATTTAAGGGATATACAGTCAAGAAAATCACGGGCAATGGTGATATATATGCGGATTAGACTATAAAAAAACACTCAACATATGGCTACAATATAAGGAATGTGGTTAGTGACGGCATCAGATTGCTAATTGATGGAGAAAGGTCTGGTGGCAAGAAAAGCTGCTTCTAGGAGGTTGTCATGTGTTTTCGCTCGACGATTCCATTCTTGGGTGGTTGGTTTGGCCCTAGTTCCTGTAACTCGAATCCTAGCCCGGTATATCCCATTTTAATTTTACACCATTGTGAACCTTACGCCTTTTTTACTCTCTGATCGAGGTTCTCGGCATTGAAAAATCTTGGTAAACTAAATCACACGTGTATATGTTGACATTTAAGGGATATACAGTCAAGAAAATAAAGGGCAATGGTGATATATATGCGGATTAGACACCAATAAAAAAACACAACAAATGGCTACAATTTAAGGAATGTGTTTAGTAACGGCATCAGATTCCTAGTTGATGGAGAAAGGTCTGGTGGCAAGAAAAGCGGCTTCTAGGAGGTTGTCAAGTGTTTTCGCTCGACGATTCTATTCTTGGGTGGTTGGTTTGGCCCTTGTTCCTGTAACTCAAATCCTAGCCCGGTTTATCCCATTTTACTTTTACACCATTGTGAACCTTACGCCTTTTTTACTTTCTGATCGAGGTTCTCGGCATTGAAAAATCTTCGTAAACTAAATCACACGTGTATATGTTGATATTTAAGAGATATACAATCAAGAAAATCAAGGGCAATGGTGATATATATGCGGATTAGACACCAAAAAAAAACACTGAACAAATGGCTACAATTTAAGGATTGTGTTTAGTGACGACATCAGATTCCTAATTGATGGAGAAAGGTCTGGGGCAAGAAAAGCTGCTTCTAGGAGGTTGTCAAGTGTTTTCGCTCGACGATTCCATTCTTGGGTGGTTGGTTTGGCCCTTGTTCCTGTAACTCGAATCCTATCCCGTTATATCCCATTTTAATTTTACACCATTGTGAACATTACGCCTTTTTTACTCTCTGATCGAGGTTTTCGGCATTGAAAAATCTACGTAAACTAAATCACACGTGTATATGTTGACATTAAAGAGATATACAGTCAAGAAAATCTAGGGCAATGGTGATATATATGCGGATTAGACACAAAAAAAAAACACTCAACAAATGGCTATAATTTATGGAATGTGTTAAGTGACGGCATCAGATTCCTAATTGATGGAGAAAGGTCTGGTGGCAAGAAAAGCTGCTTCTAGTAGGTTGTCAAGTGTTTTCGCTCGACGATTCCATACTTGGGTGGTTGGTTTGGCCCTAGTTACTGTAACTCGAATCCTAGCCCGGTATATCCCATTTTAATTTTACACCATTGTTAACCTTACGCCTTTTTTACTCCCTGATCGAGGATCTCGGCATGGAAAAATATACGTACACTAAATCACACGTGTATATGTTGACATTTAAGAGATATACAGTCAAGAAAATCAAGGGCAATGGTGATATATATGCGGATTAGACACAAAAAAAACACTCAACAAATGGCTACAATTTGAGAAATGTGTTTAGTGATGGCATCAGATTCCTAATTAATGGAGAAAGGTCTGGTGGCAAGAAAAGCTGCTTCTAGGAGGTTGTCATGTGTTTTCGCTCGACGATTCCATTCTAGGGTGGTTGGTTTGGCCCTTGTTCCTGTAACTCGAATCCTAGCCCGGTATATCCCAATTTAATTTTACACCATTGTTAACCTTACGCATTTTTTACTCCCTGATCGAGGTTCTCGGCATTGAAAAATCTCCGTAAACTAAATCACACGTGTATATGTTGACATTTAAGAGATATACAGTCAAGAAAATCAAGGGCAATGGTGATATATATGCAGATTAGACACCAAAAAAAAATCACTCAACAAATGGCTACAAATTAAGGAATGTGTTTAGTGACGGCATTAGATTCCTAATTGATGGAGAAAGATCTGGTGGCAAGAAAAGTTGCTTCTAGTAGGTTGTCATGTGTTTTCGCTCGACGATTCCATTCTTGGGTGGTTGGTTTGGCCCTTGTTCCTGTAACTCGAATCCTATCCCTGTATATCCCATTTTAATTTTACACCATTGTGAACCTTACGCCTTTTGTAATCTCTGATCGAGGTTCTCGGCATTGAAAAATCTTGGTAAACTAAATCACACGTGTATATGTTGACATTTAAGGGATATACAGTCAAGAAAATCACGGGCAATGGTGATATATATGCGGATTAGACTATAAAAAAACACTCAACATATGGCTACAATATAAGGAATGTGGTTAGTGACGGCATCAGATTGCTAATTGATGGAGAAAGGTCTGGTGGCAAGAAAAGCTGCTTCTAGGAGGTTGTCATGTGTTTTCGCTCGACGATTCCATTCTTGGGTGGTTGGTTTGGCCCTAGTTCCTGTAACTCGAATCCTAGCCCGGTATATCCCATTTTAATTTTACACCATTGTGAACCTTACGCCTTTTTTACTCTCTGATCGAGGTTCTCGGCATTGAAAAATCTTGGTAAACTAAATCACACGTGTATATGTTGACATTTAAGGGATATACAGTCAAGAAAATAAAGGGCAATGGTGATATATATGCGGATTAGACACCAATAAAAAAACACAACAAATGGCTACAATTTAAGGAATGTGTTTAGTAACGGCATCAGATTCCTAGTTGATGGAGAAAGGTCTGGTGGCAAGAAAAGCGGCTTCTAGGAGGTTGTCAAGTGTTTTCGCTCGACGATTCTATTCTTGGGTGGTTGGTTTGGCCCTTGTTCCTGTAACTCAAATCCTAGCCCGGTTTATCCCATTTTACTTTTACACCATTGTGAACCTTACGCCTTTTTTACTTTCTGATCGAGGTTCTCGGCATTGAAAAATCTTCGTAAACTAAATCACACGTGTATATGTTGATATTTAAGAGATATACAATCAAGAAAATCAAGGGCAATGGTGATATATATGCGGATTAGACACCAAAAAAAAACACTGAACAAATGGCTACAATTTAAGGATTGTGTTTAGTGACGACATCAGATTCCTAATTGATGGAGAAAGGTCTGGGGCAAGAAAAGCCGCTTCTAGGAGGTTGTCATGTGTTTTCGCTCGACGATTCCATTCTTGGGTGGTTGGTTTGGCCCTTGTTCCTGTAACTCGAATCCTAGCCCGGTATATCCCATTTTAATTTTACACCATTGCGAACCTTACGCCTTTTTTACTCTCTGATCGAGGTTCTCGGCATTGAAAAATCTTCGTAAACTAGATCACACGTGTGTATGTTGACATTTAAGAGATATACAGTCAAGAAAATAAAGGGCAATGGTGATATATATGCGGATTAGACACCAAAAAAACACTCATCAAATGGCTACAATTTAAGGAATGTGTTTAGTGACGGCATCAGATTCCTAATTGATGGAGAAAGGTCTGGTGGCAAGAAAAGCTGCTTCTAGGAGGTTGTGAAGTGTTTTCGCTCGACGATTCCATTCTTGGGAAGTTGGTTTGGCCCTTGTTCCAGTAACTCGAATCCTAGCCCGGTATATCCCATTTTAATTTTACACCATCGTGAACCTTACGCCTTTTTTAGTCTCTGATCGAGGTTCTCGGCATTGAAAAATCTTGGTAAACTAAATCACACGTGTATATGTTGACATTTAAGAGATATACAGTCAAGAAAATAAAGGGCAATGGTGATATATATGCGGATTAGACACCAATAAAAACACTCAACAAATGGCTACAATTTAAGGAATTGTTTAGTGACGGCATCAGATTCCTAAAGGTCTGGTGGCAAGAAAAGCTGCTTCTAGGAGGTTGTCAAGTGTTTTCGCTCGACGATTCTATTCTTGGGTGGTTGGTTTGGCCCTTGTTCCTGTAACTCAAATCCTAGCCCGGTTTATCCCATTTTACTTTTACACCATTGTGAACCTTACACCTTTTTTACTCTCTGATCGAGGTTCTCAGCATTGAAAAATCTTCGTAAACTAAATCACACATGTATATGTTGATATTTAAGAGATATACAATCAAGAAAATCAAGGGCAATGGTGATATATATGCGGATTAGACACCAAAAAAAACACTTAACAAATGGCTACAATTTAAGAATTGTGTTTAGTGACGACATCAGATTCCTAATTGATGGAGAAAGGTCTGGGGCAAGAAAAGCTGCTTCTAGGAGGTTGTCATGTGTTTTCGCTCGGCGATTCCATTATTAGGTGGTTGGTTTGGCCCTTGTTCCTGTAACTCGAATCCTATCCTGGTATATCCCATTTTAATTGTACACCATTGTGAACCTTACGTCTTTTTTACTCTCTGATCGAGGTTCTCGGCAATGAAAAATCCACGTAAACTAAATCACACGTGTATATGTTGATATTTAAGAAAATACAGTCAAGAAAATCCAGGGCAATGGTGATATATATGCGGATTAGACTAAAAAAAAAAACACTCAACAAATGGCTACAATTTAAGGAATGTGTTTAGTGATGGCATCATATTCCTAATTAATGGAGAAAGGTCTGGTGGGAAGAAAAGCTGCTTCTAGGAGGTTGTCAAGTGTTTTCGCTCGACGATTCCATTCTTGGGTGGTTGGTTTGGCCCTAGTTCCTGTAACTCGAATCCTAGCCCGGTATATCCCATTTTAATTTTACACCACTGTGAACCTTACGCCTTTTTTACTCTCTGATCGAGGTTCTCGGCATTGAAAAATCTTCGTAAACTAAATCACACGTGTGTATGTTGACATTTAAGAGATATACAGTCAAGAAAATAAAGGGCAATGGTGATATATATGCGGATTAGACACAAAAAAAAACACTCAACAAATGGCTACAATTTAAGGAATGTGTTTAGTAACGGCATCAGATTCCTAATTGATGGAGAAAGGTCTGGTGGCAAGAAAAGCTGCTTCTAGGAGGTTGTGAAGTGTTTTCACTCGACGATTCCATTCTTAGGAACTTGGTTTGGCCCTTCTTCCTGTAACTCGAATCCTAGCCCGGTATATCCCATTTTAATTTTACACCATTGTGAACCTTACGCCTTTTTTACTCTCTGATCGAGGTTCTCGGCATTGAAAAATCTTGGTAAACTAAATCACACGTGTATATGTTGACATTTAAGAGATATACAGTCAAGAAAATAAAGGGCAATGGTGATATATATGCGGATTAGACACAAAAAAAACACTCAACAAATGGCTACAATTTAAGGAATGTGTTTAGTAACGGCATCAGATTCCTAATTGATGGAGAAATGTCTGGTGGCAAGAAAAGCTGCTTCTAGGAGGTTGTCAAATGTTTTTGCTCGACGATTCTATTCTTGGGTGGTTGGTTTGGCCCTTGTTCCTGTAACTCAAATCCTAGCCCGGTTTATCCCATTTTACTTTTACACCGTTGTGAACCTTACGCATTTTTTACTCTCTGATCGAGGTTCTCGGCATTGAAAAATCATCGTAAACTAAATCACACGTGTATATGTTGATATTTAAGAGATATACAATCAAGAAAATCAAGGGCAATGGTGATATATATGCGGATTAGACACAAAAAAAAAACACTCAACAAATGGCTACAATTTAAGGATTGTGTTTAGTGACGACATCAGATTCCTAATTGATGGAGAAAGGTATGGGGCAAGAAAAGCTGCTTCTAGGAGGTTGCCAAGTGTTTTCGCTCGACGATTCCATTATTGGGTGGTTGGTTTGGCCCTTGTTCCTGTAACTCAAATCCTAGCCCGGTATATCCTGTTTTAATTTTAAACCATTGTGAACCTTACGCCTTTTTTACTCTCTGATCGAGGTTCTCGGCATTGAAAAATCTTCGTAAACTAAATCGCACGTTTATATGTTGACATTTAAGAGATATACAGTCAAGAAAATCAAGGGCAATGGTGATATATATATGCGGATTAGACACAAAAAAAACACTCAACAAATGGCTACAATTTCAGGAATCTGTTTTGTGACGGCATCAGATTCCTAATTGATAGAGAAAGGTCTGGTGGCAAGAAAAACTGCTTCTAGGAGGTTGTCAAGTGTTTTCGCTCGACGACTCCATTCTTGGGTAGTTGGTTTGGCCCTTGTTCCTCTAACTCGAATCCTAGCCCAGTATATCTTATTTTAATTTTACACCATTGGGAACCTTACACCTTTTTTACTCTCTAATCGAGGTTCTCGGCATTGAAAAATCTTCGTAAACAAAATCACACGTGTATATGTTGACATTTAAGAGATATACAGTTAAGAAAATCAAGGGCAATGGTGATATATATGCAGATTAGACACCAAAAAAAAACAGTCAACAAATGGCTACAATTTAAGGAATGTGTTTAGTGACGGCATCAGATTCCTAATTGATGGAGAAAGGTCTGGTGGCAAGAAAAGCTGCTTCTAGGAGGTTGTCAAGTGTTTTCGCTCGACGATTCCATTCTTGGGAAGTTGGTTTGGCCCTTGTTCCTGTAACTCGAATCCTAGCCCGATATATCCCATTTTAATTTTACACCATTGTGAACCTTACCCCTTTTTTACTCTCTGATCGAGGTTTTCGCCATTGAAAAATCAACGTAAACTAAATCACACGTGTATATGTTGACATTTAAGAGATATACATTCAAGAAAATCAAGGGCAATGGTGATATATATGCGGATTAGACACAAAAAAAACACTCAACAAATGGCTATAATTTAAGGAATGTGTTTAGTAACGGCATCAGATTCCTAATTGATGGAGAAAGGTCTGGTGGCAAGAAAAGCTGCTTCTAGGAGGTTGTCAAGTGTTTTCGCTCGACGATTCCATTCTTGGGTGGTTGGTTTGGCCCTTGTTTCTGTAACTCGAATCCTAGCCCGGTATATCCCATTTTAATTTTACACCATTGTTAATCTTACGCCTTTTTTACTCATTGATCGAGGTTCTCGGCATTGAAAAATCTTCGTAAACTAAATCACACGTGTATATGTTGACATTTAAGAGATATACAGTCAAGAAAATCAAGGGCAATGGTGATATATATGCAGATTAGACACCAAAAAAAATCACTCAACAAATGGCTACAATTTAAGGAATGTGTTTAGTGACGGCATCAGATTCCTAATTGATAGGGAAAGGTCTGGTGGCAAGAAAAGCTGTTTATAGGAGTTTGTCAAGTGTTTTCACTTGACGATTCCATTCTTGGGTGGTTGGTTTGGCCCTTGTTTCTGTAACTCGAATCCTAGCCCGGTATATCTCATTTTAATTTTACACCATTGGGAACTTTACACCTTTTTTACTCTCCAATCGAGGTTCTCGGCAATGAAAAATCTCCGTAAACTAAATCACACGTGTATATGTTGACATTTAATAGATATACAGTCAAGAAAATCAAGGGCAATAGTGATATATATGCGGATTAGACACCAAAAAAAACATTCAACAAATGGCTACAATTTAAGGATTGTGTTTAGTGACGGCATCAGATTCCTAATTGATGGAGAAAGGTCTGGTGGCAAGAAAAGATGCTTCTAGGAGGTTGTCAAGTGCTTTCGCTCGATGATTCCATTCTTGGGTGGTTGGTTTGGCCCTTGTTCCTGTAACCCGAATCCTAGCCTGGTATATCCCATTTTAATTTTACAACATTGTGAACCTTACGCCTTTTTTACTCTCTGATCGAGGTTCTCGGCGTTGAAAAATCTTCGTAAACTAAATCACACGTGTATATGTTGACATTTAAGAGATATACAGTGAAGAAAATCAAGCGCAATGATGATATATATGCTGATTAGACACAAAAAAAAACACTCAACAAATGGCAAAAATTTCAGGAATGTGTTTAGTGACGGCATCAGATTCCTAATTGATGGAGAAAGGTCTGGTGGCAAGAAAGCTGCTTCTAGGAGGTTGTCAAGTGTTTTCGCTCGACAATACCATTCTTGGGTGGTTGGTTTGGCCCTTGTTCCTGTAACTCGAATCCTAGCCCGGTATATCCCATTTTAATTTTACACCACTGTGAACCTTAGGCCTTTTTTACTCTCTGATCGAGGTTCTCAGCATTGAAAAATCTTCGTAAACTAAATCCCACATGTATATGTTGACATTTAAGAGATATACAATCAAGAAAATCAAGGGCAATGGTGATATATATGCAGATTAGACACCAAAAAAAAACACTCAACAAATGGCTACAATTTAAGGAATGTGTATAGTAACGGCATCAGATTCCTAATTGATAGAGAAATGTCTGGTGGCAAGAAAAGCTGCTTCTAGGAGGTTGTCAAATGTTTTCGCTCGACGATTCTATTCTTGGGTGGTTGGTTTGGCCCTTGTTCCTGTAACTCAAATCCTAGCCCGGTTTATCCCATTTTACTTTTACACCGTTGTGAACCTTACCCCTTTTTTACTCTCTGATCGAGGTTTTCGCCATTGAAAAATCTACGTAAACTAAATCACACGTGTATATGTTGACATTTAAGAGATATACATTCAAGAAAATCAAGGGCAATGGTGATATATATGCGGATTAAACACAAAAAAAACACTCAACAAATGGCTATAATTTAAGGAATGTGTTTAGTGACGGCCTCAGATTCCTAATTGATGGAGAAAGGTCTGGTGGCAAGAAAAGCTGCTTCTAGGAGGTTGTCAAGTGTTTTCGCTCGACGATTCCATTCTTGGGTGGTTGTTTTGGCCCTAGTTCCTGTAACTCGAATCCTAGCCCGGTATATCCCATTTTAATTTTACACCATTGTTAATCTTACGCCTTTTTTACTCATTGATCGAGGTTCTCGGCATTGAAAAATCTTCGTAAACTAAATCACACGTGTATATGTTGACATTTAAGAGATATACAGTCAAGAAAATCAAGGGCAATGGTGATATATATGCAGATTAGACACCAAAAAAAATCACTCAACAAATGGCTACAATTTAAGGAATGTGTTTAGTGACGGCATCAGATTCCTAATTGATAGGGAAAGGTCTGGTGGCAAGAAAAGCTGTTTCTAGTAGTTTGTCAAGTGTTTTCGCTTGACGATTCCATTCTTGGGTGGTTGGTTTTGCCCTTGTTTCTGTAACTCGAATCCTAGCCCGGTATATCCCATTTTAATTTTACACCATTGGGAACCTTACACCTTTTTTACACTCTAATCGAGGTTCTCGGCAATGAAAAATCTTCGTAAACTAAATCACACGTGTATATGTTGACATTTAAAAGATATACAGTCAAGAAAATCAAGGGCAATAGTGATATATATGCGGATTAGACACCAAAAAAAACATTCAACAAATGGCTACAATTTAAGGATTGTGTTTAGTGACGGCATCAGATTCCTAATTGATGGAGAAAGGTCTGGTGGCAAGAAAAGATGCTTCTAGGAGGTTGTCAAGTGCTTTCGCTCGATGATTCCATTCTTGGGTGGTTGGTTTGGCCCTTGTTCCTGTAACTCGAATCCTAGCCGGGTATATCCCATTTTAATTTTACACCACTGTGAACCTTAGGACTTTTTTACTCTCTGATCGAGGTTCTCAGCATTGAAAAATCTTCGTAAACTAAATCACACATGTATATGTTGACATTTAAGAGATATACAGTCAAGAAAATCAAGGGCAATGGTGATATATATGTGGATTAGACACAAAAAAAAACACTCAACAAATGGCTACAATTTAAGGAATGTGTTTAGTGATGGCATCATATTCCTAATTGATGGAGAAAGGTCTGGTGGCAAGAAAAGCTGCTTCTAGGAGGTTGTCAAGTGTTTTCGCTCGACGATTCCATTCTTGGGTGCTTGGTTTGGCCCTAGTTCCTGTAACTCGAATCCTAGCCCGGTATATCTCATTTTAATTTTACACCATTGTGAACCTTACGCCTTTTTTACTCTCTGATCGAGGTTCTCGGCATTGAAAAATCTTCGTAAACTAAATCACACGTGTGTATGTTGACATTTAAGAGATATACAGTCAAGAAAATAAAGGGCAGTGATGATATATATGCGGATTAGACACCAAAAAAAACACTCAACAAATGGCTACAATTTAAGGAATGTGTTTAGTGACGGCATCAGATTCCTAATTGATGGAGAAAGGTCTGGTGGCAAGAAAAGCTGCTTCTAGGAGGTTGTGAAATGTTTTCACTCGACGATTCCATTCTTGGGAAGTTGGTTTGGCCCTTTTTCCTGTAACTCGAATCCTAGCCCGGTATATCCCATTTTAATTTTACACCATTGTGAACCTTACGCCTTTTTTACTCTCTGATCGAGGTTCTCGGCATTGAAAAATCTTGGTAAACTAAATCACACGTGTATATGTTGACATTTAAGAGATATACAGTCAAGAAAATAAAGGGCAATGGTGATATATATGCGGATTAGACACAAAAAAAACACTCAACAAATGGCTACAATTTAAGGAATGTGTTTAGTAACGGCATCAGATTCCTAATTGATGGAGAAATGTCTGGTGGCAAGAAAAGCTGCTTCTAGGAGGTTGTCAAATGTTTTCGCTCGACGATTCTATTCTTGGGTGGTTGGTTTGGCCCTTGGTCCTGTAACTCAAATCCTAGCCCGGTTTATCCCATTTTACTTTTACACCGTTGTGAACCTTACGCCTTTTTTACTCTCTGATCGAGGTTCTCGGCATTGAAAAATCTTCGTAAACTAAATCACACGTGTATATGTTGATATTTAAGAGATATACAATCAAGAAAATCAAGGGCAATGGTGATATATACGCGGATTAGACACAAAAAAAAAACACTCAACAAATGGCTACAATTTAAGGATTGTGTTTAGTGACGACATCAGATTCCTAATTGATGGAGAAAGGTCTGGGGCAAGAAAAGCTGCTTCTAGGAGGTTGCCAAGTGTTTTCGCTCGACGATTCCATTATTGGGTGGTTGGTTTGGCCCTTGTTCCTGTAACTCAAATCCTAGCCCGGTATATCCTATTTTAATTTTAAACCATTGTGAACCTTACGCCTTTTTTACTCTCTGATCGAGGTTCTCGGCATTGAAAAATCTTCGTAAACTAAATCGCACGTTTATATGTTGACATTTAAGAGATATACAGTCAAGAAAATCAAGGGCAATGGTGATATATATATGCGAATTAGACACAAAAAAAAAACACTCAACAAATGGCTACAATTTCAGGAATCTGTTTTGTGACGGCATCAGATTCCCAATTGATTGAGAAAGGTCTGGTGGCAAGAAAAACTGCTTCTAGGAGGTTGTCAAGTGTTTTCGCTCGACGATTCCATTCTTGGGTGGTTGGTTTGGCCCTTGTTCCTGTAACTCGAATCCTAGCCCGGTATATCCCATTTTAATCTTACACCATTGTGAACATTACGCCATTTTTACTCTCTGATCGAGGTTCTCGGCATTGAAAAATCTTCATAAACTAAATCACACGTGTATATGTTGATATTTAAGAGATATACAGTCAAGAAAATCAAGGGCAACGGTGATATAAATGTGGATTAAACACCAAAAAAAAAACATTCAACAAATGGCTACAATTTAAGGAATGTGTTTAGTTACGGCATCAGATTCCTAATTGATGGAGAAAGGTCTGGTGGCAAGAAAAGCTGCTTCTAGGAGGTTGTCAAGTGTTTTCGCTCGACGATTCCATTCTTGAGAAGTTGGTTTGGCCCTTGTTCCTGTAACTCGAATCCTAGCCCGATATATCCCATTTTAATTTTACACCATTGTGAACCTTACCCCTTTTTTACTCTCTGATCGAGGTTTTCGCCATTGAAAAATCTACGTAAACTAAATCACACGTGTATATGTTGACATTTAAGAGATATAGAGTCAAGAAAATCAAGGGCAATGGTGATATATATGCGGATTAGACACAAAAAAAAACACTCAACAAATGGCTATAATTTAAGGAATGTGTTTAGTGACGGCATCAGATTCCTAATTGATGGAGAAAGGTCTGGTGGCAAGAAAAGCTGCTTCTAGGAGGTTGTCAAGTGTTTTCGCTCGACGATTCCATTCTTGGGTGGTTGTTTTGGCCCTAGTTCCTGTAACTCGAATCCTAGCCCGGTATATCCCATTTTAATTTTACACCATTGTTAATCTTACGCCTTTTTTACTCCTTGATCGAGGTTCTCGGCATTGAAAAATCTTCGTAAACTAAATCACACGTGTATATGTTGACATTTAAGAGATATACAGTCAAGAAAATCAAGGGCAATGGTGATATATATGCAGATTAGACACCAAAAAAAATCACTCAACAAATGGCTACAATTTAAGGAATGTGTTTAGTGACGGCATCAGATTCCTAATTGATAGGGAAAGGTCTGGTGGCAAGAAAAGCTGTTTCTAGGAGTTTGTCAAGTGTTTTCGCTTGACGATTCCATTCTTGGGTGGTTGGTTTGGCCCTTGTTTCTGTAACTCGAATCCTAGCCCGGTATATCCCATTTTAATTTTACACCATTGGGAACCTTACTCCTTTTTTACTCTCTAATCGAGGTTCTCGGCAATGAAAAATCTTCGTAAACTAAATCACACGTGTATATGTTGACATTTAAGAGATATACAGTCAAGAAAATCAAGGGCAATAGTGATATATATGCGGATTAGACACCAAAAAAAACATTCAACAAATGGCTACAATTTAAGGATTGTGTTTAGTGACGGCATCAGATTCCTAATTGATGGAGAAAGGTCTGGTGGCAAGAAAAGATGCTTCTAGGAGGTTGTCAAGTGCTTTCGCTCGATGATTCCATTCTTGGGTGGTTGGTTTGGCCCTTGTTCCTGTAACTCGAATCCTAGCCTGGTATATCCCATTTTAATTTTACAACATTGTGAAACTTACGCCTTTTTTACTCTCTGATCGAGGTTCTCGGCATTGAAAAATCTTCGTAAACTAAATCACACGTGTATATGTTGACATTTAAGAGATGTACAGTGAAGAAAATCAAGCGCAATGATGATATATATGCGGATTAGACACAAAAAAAAAACACTCAACAAATGGCTAAAATTTCAGGAATGTGTTTAGTGACGGCATCAGATTCCTAATTGATGGAGAAAGGTCTGGTGGCAAGAAAGGCTGCTTCTAGGAGGTTGTCAAGTGTTTTCGCTCGACAATACCATTCTTGGGTGGTTGGTTTGGCCCTTGTTCCTGTAACTCGAATCCTAGCCCGGTATATCCCATTTTAATTTTACACCACTGTGAACCTTAGGCCTTTTTTACTCTGTGATCGAGGTTCTCAGCATTGAAAAATCTTCGTAAACTAAATCACACATGTATATGTTGACATTTAAGAGATATACAGTCAAGAAAATCAAGGGCAGTGGTGATATATATGTGGATTAGACACAAAAAAAAAACACTCCACAAATGGCTACAATTTAGGAAATGTGTTTAGTGACGGCATCAGATTCCTAAGTGATGGAGAAAGTTCTGGTGGCAAGAAAAGCTGCTTCTTGGAGGTTGTCAAGTGTTTTCGCTCGACGATTCCATTCTTGGGTGGTTGGTTTGGCCCTTGTTCCTGAAACTCGAATCCTAGCCCAGTATATCCCATTTTAATTTTACACCATTGTGAACCTTACCCCTTTTTTACTCTCTGATCGAGGTTCTCGGCATTGAAAAATCTTCGTAAACTAAATCACACGTGTATATGTTGACATTTAAGAGATATACAGTCAAGAAATCAAGCGCAATGGGGATATATATGCGGATTAGACACCAAAAAAAACACTCAACAAATGGCTACAATTTCAGGAATGTGTTTAGTGACAGCATTAGATTCCTAATTAATGGAGAAAGGTCTGGTCGCAAGAAAAGCTGCTTCTAGGAGGTTGTCAAGTGTTTTCGCTCGACGATTCCATTCTTGGGTGGTTGGTTTGGCCCTTGTTCCTGTAACTCGAATCCTAGCCCGGTATATCCCATTTTAATCTTACACCATTGTGAACATTACGCCATTTTTACTCTCTGATCGAGGTTCTCGGCATTGAAAAATCTTCATAAACTAAATCACACGTGTATATGTTGATATTTAAGAGATATACAGTCAAGAAAATCAAGGGCAACGGTGATATAAATGTGGATTAAACACCAAAAAAAAACATTCCACAAATGGCTACAATTTAAGGAATGTGTTTAGTTACGGCATCAGATTCCTAATTGATGGAGAAAGGTCTGGTGGCAAGAAAAGCTGCTTCTAGGAGGTTGTCAAGTGTTTTCGCTCAACGATTCCATTCTTGGGTGATTGGTTTGGCCCTTGTTCCTGTAACTCGAATCCTAGCCCGGTATATCCCATTTTAATTTTACACCCTTGTGATCCTTACGCCTTTTTAACTCTCTGATCGAGGTTCTCGAAATTAAAAAATCTCCGTAAACTAAATCACACGTGTATATGTTGACATTTAAGAGATAAACAGCCAAGAAAATCAAAGGCATTGGTGATATATATGCGGATTTGACACAAAAAAAAAGACTCAACAAATGGCTACAATTTAAGGAATGTGTTTAGTGACGGGATCAGATTCCTAATTGATGGAGAAAGGTCTGGTGGTAAGAAAAGCTGCTTCTAGGAGGTTGGCAAGAAATGTGTTTAGTGACGGGATCAGATTCCTAATTGATGGAGAAAGGTCCCTCTTTTCCACAATGTGGGCGAGAAAGGCGAAGGTACCCTTGCGTAAGCATTTGTTTGCTTTGATACACGACATAAGCTTAAGGACTTGAGGAGGCTTTTCACCATAGACGTGCAGGGAGTCACCGTTTGGAAGAGGTAGGCGAATAAACTTCTCAGAACAGACAACTTCGGCACGAACTCGCCTAAGCCAGTCCATACCTACTATGACGTCGAAACTACCCATTTGCATAGGTATGAGATCGATTGAAAACGTATAACCGTTAAGGATTAAAGAACAATCGGAGAGAACGGAATCGACAGCGACGGTTTTACCATTAGCGACCTCGACAGCGAAAGATTTTGGCAACTTGGAGCGTTTACACTTAAGCAAGGATTCAAATTCCATCGACACAAAACTTTTATCGGCGCCAGTATCAAATAGACAGGAAGCATAAATATGGTTCAGAAGGAACGTACCAGTAATGACATCATTTGCGTTTTGAGCCTGAGCAGTAGTGAGAAGAAAAGCTCGGCCTCTAGCAGGCTGCTGAGCTTGTTGTTGCTGCTGTGGCGGTCGCTGCTGCTGCAGTTGCTGTTGGTGCTGTTGCTGTCGTGGAGGTTGATAACGCTGGGGACAGGCATTGGCGAGATGTTTGGGATCGCCACACTTGAAACATGCTCGCACAGGGGCATTTGGAGCTTGCGGGGAGTTTCGGCAATAGTCAGCAAAATGACCGTACATCTGACACCTGGCACATTTGCGACAGGGGACGTTGGTAGGATGGTGATACAGGCAGGTGGTACATTTGGGATGGGTTCCAACATAACCTTGTTTTTGCGGTTCGGTGTTTACGGGTGCAATGGCAGCTAAGGCTTGTAAGGGTTGTGGGTTTGGCGGAGTGACGACCGCGCAATTTTGGCTTGAAGCCTTCCGCTTCTTGCCCTGGTTTTTCTTGGATGATCGGGAGGGTAAGGGCTCATCAGTAGCAGTGTCAATTGTAGCTTGGCGGGCAGTCTTCGTTGAAACCTTGTCAAAGGTTCCATGAAGAACGCAGTTGTTGTTAAGTTCGGTGGCTATACGAAAAGCATCTTCAATGGTCTGGGGATTGGCAGAGGCAAGGTAGTTTGTCAGGGAAGGTGCAACACAACGAGCGAATTTGGCTATGGTCTTGGGGACGGTCTCAACCTGTCCAGGACAGAGAACACTGAGTTGTTTAAAGCGCGTAATCAGGCCATCCATGTCACGCCCTTTCTGAGTAAGGTTCCAAAATTCGTTCTCCAATTTTTGGAGTTCATGAGGCGGACAGAAGTGGTCTCTCATAAGCTGTTTGAAATCGCCCCAAGGCATAGCATGTGCAACCTCGTTTCCCCTCTTGTTGCGTTCTGTTGTCCACCATTCGAGTGCCTTTTCACGAAACACTCCAGTTGCATTCAAAGTTCTTAGTTCATCAGGGCAGCCACTTTGCAGGAAGGTAAGCTCGATTGAATCGAACCAGTTCATCATGGCAGTAGCGCCATTTTTGCCGGTAAACTCCAAGGGTTTACAAGCCATGAATTGCTTAAACTGGAAGGTCGATTTGGGTTTGTCTGCCTTTGAGTCGACAGAGCCATGCGGTGAATCGGTGTTTGGCTGAATCTTGCTAACAATGTCGGGTAGGACCTTAGCAAATTGCTTGGCCATGAATCTCATGCAATCCTTTTGTGACATGGTGTTGGAAGTCGAACCCTTCTTTGACTTGGTTCTCTTTGATGCATCGCTGGACGACATCTAAGGATGTAAAGAGAAGGAATGGATGAGACTTGATCATGAATTCAAAATAAGTTTGCAAGTTTTAAGCATGTAGGTATGACGTATCAGGTAAGATTCACATGGTTAGCATGATTTCAACAAGTATTCAACAAGTATAAACACGTATGAATGCATGAAAGGAGTATAAATTTAGTTTGTTCGCGAGGATTATTATTGTTTTTGATTGCGCGAGACGTGCGAATTGTGAAACGGTTTTTTGAAACGAACGAGGTACAAGTAATAAATCACATATAAATTGAATCACATAAAAGAGAGGCTCATAAAACATAGGATTGTTTCGGGTAGAGAAACATCGACTATTCCAAAGTGGGTCGAAAGTTCTTTCGAATTAGAGAAAACGTGCTTTGGCATATAGGTAAGATACTCTCGTCTAGAAGCGATTAATGGTATCTTACCCTTCCAGTTACTACACGTCTCTAATCGATCGAAACAATTGGGACTTTGGCGAGATCGAAAATCAAGGGGTGGGACTTAATCGACAAGTTGCGGGTTTCACCCCTATCTTGACGATTTCGTACCCTAAATGTGGTTGGTACTCGTCGGGTCAAAATATAATTTCAACACTTGACGAGGGTCCACTAGAGTTTGAATTGGAAATTACCATTAACTTGTGGATTTCACTCCTAGCTTAATGGTGGAATTTCGTGCAAAAATAGTTTGAGGTAGAATGAGAGTCGTTTACCAAATTGTGGGTTTCACGCCTATTTTGGTAAACTCGTCTCTTTTGTATAAGAGTGTCTTCAAGTCTTCAAGTGTGTTGTGTAAAATGTCTTAGGAAAGACATTATGTAAATATTAAGACCAAAAGAAGAGAAAGGAGCAAAGAAGGAAGAATAACATTTTAAGCAAGTATCAAGAGTGGTTAAAATATGGTTCCTACTATAGACTAGGTCGAACATGGCAATTCTACCTAATTCCCTATAGTTATGGCTCTGATACCAATCTATCACACCCCAACCAATGGCGGAAACATCGGGATGAGACGAAGTGTGAAGATTGCTAGAGACATCATAACGCTATTTGTGACAATATTTAATAATCCGATTTCATTTCATAAAGTAAACTTGTCAACATTACAAGAAATCTAAATACAACAAGTTCAAAGAAGTACATGACAACATAAGCAAAATTTGATACAACATATTAAACCTAAACGTCTATATGTGTATCTAGGCATCAACGCTACTTCTTTTCATAGCATCACCATCATCAACCTGTAATATGTTTAAAATACAATTCAATGGAAAAGCAAAGGCGAGTATACAAGTTTAAGCATAAGTATAAGTATAAAAGTTTAAAACGAATCCACATGGCGACTTTGTTTATACAAGATCAACCTAATATGGCATGCAATATTTCTAGCCAATCCTCTGTTTACGCAAGAAAGTTTAATTAATTCAACATGACCCAAGTATAAAGGGGGCGGTGCGTTAATCCTATAGCTCTATACATGTCAAATGGAGGCTCGTGAAAGCTAATGACTAAAACATATTACATAAGTATGACCCACATAAGCATCAAGTATCATAACATAGCATTCATGTATAAGGATTGTTTTGTGGATTGCATAAAGAATAAGTTTAAGTGTAGTTTAATAGTTAAACATGTTACACCCCAAAAGTGATAACCAAAAAAAGGGGGTTGCGAGTATACTCACGGTGGTTGCAAGCATTCCTACTTGAAATCCCGCGAGTGAGTTGGTGGATGGATTAGTTTGGAGCACCTATTCCTTCTACACGAGGAAACATAGGTGTGTGAGTTTGGCGTTTAACGGAAGATTATGGATTCGGATTTAACATAACATAAAGTACAATATAAAAATAATCATCTTTAACTTATAACTCTTATATGACACTATGTAACCACTAGGGTTATATTGTATTTCATGGGTAGTGCACCCCTTAGAATCATACTTAGAGTTTTAGGTCTTAGATGATATTCTACTACTTTAACATATAAACACAAGTTTAACATTAAAGGTTCGAATGAGTGTATGTACATATTTAGGTTAAGTATTACATATGATTTGGTCCAATAATTCATGTAGGAGGTAGAAGATTAGAATCCTCATTTAGGCACCTCGAGTTATCATGGAAGTCATGTATGGGGTAGGAAGAACAAGCTTCCGTTTAGGAACCCCTTGAATGTTCACCACTTCACTTGATGTAAAAACAACCAAGGAGGGTCACGAACTAGGATTTGTATAATAATATAAACAACCTAACTAAGGAGAAATCATCAAATCATGTGAGGATTTTATGTTGGAACAACCCAAGTTGTTCCATAATCACTCATTCATCAAGGTCTAAGCTTGACATGACTTGTGGGTTAAATACCCTAACAAAACAGAAAGTTTATGAGGTTTAATCCTCTGATTTAAGTGTCTCAACCTTGTTTTTAAGCTTAACCAACCATGAGATAGGTTGTAAGCATTAGGACATAGGTGTGAGATGTGTTAGACACAAGTTGGATAAGTTTAAACAAGTTCTTGAATAACATCAAACAAAACAGAAAGTTTTGGTCCTTTTTAGGGCAATTCCAAACATGATTTTTCCAGGGAATAACCAAGGAATCAAACCCAAGAACATAAAAAAGCAATAGAAGAAAGAATCAAGTGATTTGGAGTGAAAACAAGCAAGTTACACTCACTTTTGTTAAGATGTATGAATCTGTCCAAGAACTCTGATTTGCAACAGATTGAGAGTGAATTTGTGGAGTGTAATGAGTTGTGAAAGTGTAAAATGGGTTGAAGAGGGTGTGTATTTATAGTGGAAGAGATTAGAGATGATTGGAGGTGTTTAGAGGTGGATTAAAGGCGATTGGGTGAGGTTAGGACTTAGGATTTCGTGCATAATCAGCTGAAGAAACACAATCTGTCGAAACAGGGCCTTGGCGTGACGCCAAGGACCCTAGCGTCACGCGGCGCCCCCTTTAGGGGAAGTTTGGCTTAATTACACTTTAGTCCCTGTAGTTTAAGTTTGATGCTTTTAGGTGCATTCTTGATAGTTTAGGGACTTGTTTTGATATAAAAGCATAGTATAAGGCATAATTAAGCATGAGGAACATAATCCAAGTATAATTAAGCGTATGAAGGTCGTATTCAAGTATCGTTTATGATCGAAACACGTTTTATGCATAAGTTTCATGTATTTACAAGTTTAGCACATAGTTTCCAAGAATTATGAATAAGCATCAATTGTTCCACGAAATTGAATGTATGAGCATATATAAAGTATGTGTAACATGTAATTAACAAAATTCGAGTTTTATTCATGATCCAAGTCTCCGATTTTACAACGGTTACAAAGAAAGGACGATTACAAGAACACAAGGTTTCCAAAAATAGAAACACGAACAAGACTAGCTAAAAAAGGAAAGTACAAATAAGCGGGGCGTTACAAAAGGTCTGGTGGCAAGAAAAGCTGCTTCTAGGAGGTTGTCAAGTGTTTTCGCTCGACGATTCCATTCTTGGGTGGTTGGTTTGGTCCTTGTTCCTGTAACTCGAATCCTAGCCCGGTATATCCCATTTTAATTTTACACCATTGTGAACCTTACGCCTTTTTTACTCTCTGATCGAGGTTCTCGGCATTGAAAAATCTTCGTAAACTAAATCACACATGCATATGTTGACATTTAAGAGATATACAGTCAAGAAAATCAAGGGTAATGGTGATATATATGCGGATTAGACACAAAAAAAACACTCAACAAATGTCTACAATTTAAGGAATGTGTTTAGTGACGGCATCAGTTTCTAATTGATGGAGAAAGGTTTGGTGAAGAGAAAAGCTGCTTCTAGGAGGTTGTCAAGAGTTTTCGCTCGATGATTCCAATCTTGGGTGGTTGGTTTGGCCCTTGTTCCTGTAACTCGAATCCTAGCCCGGTATATCCCATTTTAATTTTACACCATTGTAAACCTTCCGCCTTTTTTACTCTCTGATCGAAGTTCTCGGCATTGAAAAATCTTCGTAAACTAAATCACACGTGTATATGTTGACATTTAAGAGATATACAGTCAAGAAAATCAAGGGCAATGGTGATATATATGCGGATTAGACACAAAAAAAAAAACACTTTACAAATGGCTACAATTTAAGGAATGTGTTTAGTGACGGCATCAGATTCCTAATTGATGGAGATAAGTCTGGTGGCAAGAAAAGCTGCTTCTAGGAGGTTGTCAAGTGTTTTCTCTCGACGATTCCATTCTTGGGTTGTTGATTTGGCCCTTGTTCCTGTAACTCGAATCCAAGCCCGGTGTATCCCATTTTAATTTTACACCATTATGAACCGTACACCTTTTTTACTCTCTGATCGAGGTTATCAGTATTGAAAAATCTACGTAAACTAAATCACACGTGTATATGTTAACATTTAACAGATATACAGTCAAGAAAATCAAGGGTAATGGTGATATATATGCGGATTAGACACAAAAAAAAAAACACTCAACAAATGGCTACAATTTAAGGAATGTGTTTAGTGACGGCATCAGATTCCTAATTGGTGGAGAAGGGTCTGGTGGCAAGAAAAGCTGCTTCTAGGAGGTTTTCAAGTGTTTTCGCTCTACGATTCCATTCTTGGGTGGTTGGTTTGGCCCTTATTCCAGTAACTCGAATCCTAGCCCGGTATATCCCATTTTAATTTTACACCATTGTGAACCTTACGCATTTTTTACCCTCTGATCGAGGTTCTCGGCACAGAAAAATCTCCGTAAACTAAATCACACGTGTATATGTTGACATTTAAGAGATATACAGTCAAGAAAATCAAGGACAATGGTGATATATATGCGGATTAGACCCCAAAAAAAACACTCAACAAATGGCTACATTTTAAGGAATGTGTTTAGTAACGACATCAGATTCCTAACTGATGGAGAAAGGTCTGGTGGCAAGAAAAGCTGCTTCTAGGAGGTTGTAAAGTGTTTTCGCTCGACGATTCCTTTCTTGGGTGGTTGGTTTGGCCCTTGTTCCTGTAACTTGAATCCTAGCCCGTATATCCCATCTTAATTTTACACCATTGTGAACCTTACGCCTTTTTTACTCTCTGATCGAGGTTCTCGGCATTGAAAAATCTTCGTAAACTAAATCACACGTGTATATGTTGACATTTAAGAGATATACAGTCACGAAAATCAAGGGCAATGGTGATATATATGCGGATTAGACACCAAAAAAAAACACTTAACAAATGGCTACAATTTAAGGAATGTGTTTAATGACGGCATCAGATTCCTAATTGATGGAGATATGTCTGGTGGCAAGAAAAGCTGCTTCTAGGAGGTTGTCAAGTGTTTTCTCTCGACGATTCCATTCTTGGGTGGTTGGTTTGGCCCTTGTTCCTGTAACTCGAATCCAAGCCCGGTATATCCCATTTTAATTTTACACCATTGTGAACCTTACGCCTTTTTTACTCTCTGATCGAGGTTATCAGTATTGAAAAATCTTCGTAAACTAAATCACACGTGTATATGTTGACATTTAAGAGATATACAGTCAATAAAATCAAGGGCAATGCTGATATATATGCGGATTAGACGCAAAAAAAAAACACTTAACAAATGGCTACAATTTAAGGAATGTGTTTAGTGACGGCATCAGATTCCTAATTGATGGAGAAAGGTCTGGTGGCAAGAAAAGCTGCTTCTAGGAGAATGTAAAGTGTTTTCGCTCGACGATTCCTTTCTTGGGTGGTTGGTTTGGCCCTTGTTCCTGTAACTTGAATCCTCGCCCGGTATATCCTATTTTAATTTTACACCATTATGAACCTTACGCCTTTTTTACTCTCTGATCGAGGTTCTCGGCATTGAAAAATCTTCGTAAACTAAATCACACGGGTATATGTTGACATTTAAGAGATATACAGTCAAGAAAATCAAGGGCAATAGTGATATATATGCGGATTAGACACCAAAAAAAACACATAACAAATGGCTACAATTTAAGGAATGTGTTTAGTGACGGCATCAGATTCCTAATTGATGGAGATAAGTCTGGTGGCAAGAAAAGCTGCTTCTAGGAGGTTGTCAAGTGTTTTCTCTCGACGATTCCATTCTTGGGTGGTTGGTTTGGCCCTTGTTCCTGTAACTCGAATCCAAGCCCGGTGTATCCCATTTTAATTTTACACCATTATGAACCTTACACCTTTTTTACTCTCTGATCGAGCTCATCAGTATTGAAAATCTTCGTAAACTAAATCACACGTGTATATGTTGACATTTAAGAGATATACAGTCAAGAAAATCAAGGGTAATGGTGATATATATGTGGATTAGACACAAAAAAAAAACACTCAACAAATGGCTACAATTTAAGGAATGTGTTTAGTGACGGCATCAGATTCCTAATTGATGGAGAAAGGTTTGGTGGCAAGAAATGCTTCTTCTAGGAGGTTTTCAAGTGTTTTCGCTCGACGATTCCATTCTTGGGTGGTAGGTTTGGCCCTTTTTCCTGTAACTCGAATCCTAGCCCGGTATATCCCATTTTAATTTTACACCATTGTGAACCTTACGCCTTTTTTACTCTCTGATCGAGGTTCTCGACATTGAAAAATATTCGTAAACTAAATCACACGTGTATATGTTGACATTTAAGAGATATACAGTCAAGAAAATCAAGGGCAATGGTGATATATATGCGGATTAGACACCAAAAAAAAAACATTTAACAAATGGCTACAATTTAAGGAATGTGTTTTGTGACGGCATCAGATTCCTAATTGATGGAGATAGGTCTGGTGGCAAGAAAAGCTGCTTCTAGGAGAATGTCAAGTGTTTTCATTCGACAATTCCATTCTTGGGTGGTTGGTTTGGCCCTTGCTCCTGTAACTCGAATCCAAGCCCTGTATATCCCATTTTAATTTTACACCATTATGAACCTTAAGCCTTTTTTACTATCTGATCGAGGTTATCAGCATTGAAAAATCTTCGTAAACTAAATCACACGTGTATATGTTGACATTTTAGAGATATACAGTTAAGAAAATCAAGGGTAATGGTGATATATATGTGGATTAGACACCAAAAAAAACACTCGACAAATGGCTGCAATTTAAGGAATGTGTTTAGTGACGACATCAGATTCCTAATTGATGGAGAAGAGTCTGGTGGCAAGAAAATCTACTTCTAGGAGGTTTTCAAGTGTTTTCGCTTGACGATTCCATTCTTGGGTGGTTGGTTTGGCCCTTGTTCCTGTAACTCGAATCCTAGCCCGGTATATCCCATTTTAATTTTACACCATTGTGAACCTTACGCCTTTTTTACTCTCTGATCGAGGTTCTCGGCATTGAAAAATCTTTGTAAACTAAATCACACGTGTATATGTTGACATTTAAGAGATATACAGTCAAGAAAATCAAGGACAATGGTGATATATATGCAGATTAGACCCCAAAAAAAACACTTAACAAATGGCTACAATTTAAGGAATGTGTTTAGTGACGGCATCAGTTTCCTAATTGATGGAGAAAGGTCTGGTGGAAAGAAAAGCTGCTTCTAGGAGGTTGTCAAGTGTTTTCGCTAGAAGATTCCATTCTTGGGTGGTTGGTTTGGCTCTTGTTCCTGTAACTCGAATCCTAGCCCGGTATATCCCATTTTAATTTTACACCATTGTGAACCTTACGCCTTTTTTGCTCCCTGATCGAGGTTCTCGGCATTGAAAAATCTTTATAAACTAAATCACACATATATATGTTGACATTTAAGAGATATACAATCAAGAAAATGAAGGGAAAGGGTGATATATATGCGGATTAGACACCAAAAAAAAACACTCAACAAATGGCTACAATTTAAGGAATGTGTTTAGTGACGGCATCAGATTCCTAGTTGATGAAGAAAGGTCTGTTGGCAAGAAAAGCTGCTTCTAGGATGTTGTCAAGTGTTTTCGCACGACGATTCTATTCTTGGGTGGTTGGTTTGGCCCTTGTTCCTGTAACTTGAATCATAGCCTGGTATATCCCATTTTAATTTTACACCATTGTGAACCTTACGCCTTTTTTACTCTCTGATCGAGGTTCTCGGCATTGAAAAATCTTCGTAAACTAAATCACACGTGTATATGTTGACATTTAAGAGATATACAATCTAGAAAATCAAGGGCAATGCTGATATATATGGAGATTAGACATAAAAAAAAAACACTCAACAAATGGCTACAATTTAAGGAATGTGTTTAGTGACGTCATCAGATTGCTAACTGATGGAAAAGGTCTGGCGGAAAGAAAAGCTGCTTCTAGGTGGTTGTAAAGTGTTTTCACTCGACGATTCCTTTCTTGGGTGGTTGGTTTGGCCCTTGTTCCTGTAAGTCGAATCATAGCCCGGTATATCCCATTTTAATTTCACACCATTGTGAACCTTACGCCTTTTTTACTCTCTGAACGAGGTTCTCGGCATTGAAAAATCTTCGTAAACTAAATCACACGTGTATATGTTGACATTTAAGAGATATACAGTCAAGAAAATCAAGGGAAATTGTGATATATATGCGGATTAGACACCAAAAAAAACACTTAACAAATGTCTACAATTTAAGGAATGTGTTTTGTGACTGCAACAGATTCCTAATTGATGGAGATAGGTCTGGTGGCAAGAAAAGCTGCTTCTAGGAGGTTGTCAAGTGTTTTCTCTCGACGATTCCATTCTTGGGTGGTTGGTTTAGCCCTTGTTCCTGTAACTCGAATCCAAGCCCGGTATATCCCATTTTAATTTTACACCATTATGAACCTTACCCCTTTTTTACTCTCTGATCGAGGTTATCAGTATTGAAAAATCTACGTAAACTAAATCACACGTGTATGTTTTGACATTTAAGAGATATATAGTCAAGAAAATCAAGGGTAATGGTGATACATATGCGGATTAGACACCAAAAAAACACTCAACAAATGGCCACAATTTAAGGAATGTGTTTAGTGACGGCATCAGATTCCTAATTGGTGGAGAAGGGTCTGGTGGCAAGAAAAGCTGCTTCTAGGAGGTTTTCAAGTGTTTTCGCTCGACGATTCCATTCTTGGGTGGTTGGTTTGGCCCTTATTCCAGTAACTCGAATCCTAGCCCGGTATATCCCATTTTAATTTTACACCATTGTGAACCTTACGCATTTTTTACCCTCTGATCGAGGTTCTCGGCACAGAAAAATCTCCGTAAACTAAATCACACGTGTATATGTTGACATTTAAGAGATATATACAGTCAAGAAAATCAAGGACAATGGTGATATATATGCGGATTAGACCCCAAAAAAAAACACTCAACAAATGGCTACAATTTAAGGAATGTGTTTAGTAACGGCATCAGATTCCTAACTGATGGAGAAAGGTCTGGTGGCAAGAAAAGCTGCTTCTAGGAGGTTGTAAAGTGTTTTCGCTCGATGATTCCTTTCTTGGGTGGTTGGTTTGGCCCTTGTTCCTGTAACTCGAATCCTAGCCCGTATATCCCATTTTAATTTTACACCATTGTGAACCTTACGCCTTTTTTACACTCTGATCGAGGTTCTCGGCATTGAAAAATCTTCGTAAACTAAATCACACGTGTATATGTTGACATTTAAGAGATATACAGTCACGAAAATCAACGGCAATGGTGATATATATGCGGATTAGACACCAAAAAAAACACTTAACAAATGGCTACAATTTAAGGAATGTGTTTAATGACGGCATCAGATTCCTAATTGATGGAGATGTGTCTGGTGGCAAGAAAAGCTGCTTCTAGGAGGTTGTCAAGTGTTTTCTCTCGACGATTCCATTCTTGGGTGGTTGGTTTAGCCCTTGTTCCTGTAACTCGAATCCAAGCCCGGTATATCCCATTTTAATTTTACACCATTATGAACCTTACCCCTTTTTTACTCTCTGATCGAGGTTATCAGTATTGAAAAATCTACGTAAACTAAATCACACGTGTATATTTTGACATTTAAGAGATATATAGTCAAGAAAATCAAGGGTAATGGTGATACATATGCGGATTAGACACCAAAAAAACACTCAACAAATGGCCACAATTTAAGGAATGTGTTTAGTGACGGCATCAGATTCCTAATTGGTGGAGAAGGGTCTGGTGGCAAGAAAAGCTGCTTCTAGGAGGTTTTCAAGTGTTTTCGCTCGACGATTCCATTCTTGGGTGGTTGGTTTGGCCCTTATTCCAGTAACTCGAATCCTAGCCCGATATATCCCATTTTAATTTTACACCATTGTGAACCTTACGCATTTTTTACCCTCTGATCGAGGTTCTCGGCACAGAAAAATCTCCGTAAACTAAATCACACGTGTATATGTTGACATTTAAGAGATATACAGTCAAGAAAATCAAGGACAATGGTGTTATATATGCGGATTAGACCCCAAAAAAAACACTCAACAAATGGCTACAATTTAAGGAATGTGTTTAGTAACGGCATCAGATTCCTAACTGATGGAGAAAGGTCTGGTGGCAAGAAAAGCTGCTTCTAGGAGGTTGTAAAGTGTTTTTGCTCGACGATTCCTTTCTTGGGTGGTTGGTTTGGCCCTTGTTCCTGTAACTCGAATCCTAGCCCGTATATCCCATTTTAATTTTACACCATTGTGAACCTTACGCCTTTTTTACTCTCTGATCGAGGTTCTCGGCATTGAAAAATCTTCGTAAACTAAATCACACGTGTATATGTTGACATTTAAGAGATATACAGTCACGAAAATCAAGGGCAATGGTGATATATATGCGGATTAGACACCAAAAAAAACACTTAACAAATGGCTACAATTTAAGGAATGTGTTTAATGACGGCATCAGATTCCTAATTGATGGAGATATGTCTGGTGGCAAGAAAAGCTGCTTCTAGGAGGTTGTCAAGTGTTTTCTCTCGACGATTCCATTCTTGGGTGGTTGGTTTAGCCCTTGTTCCTGTAACTCGAATCCAAGCCCGGTATATCCCATTTTAATTTTACACCATTATGAACCTTACTCCTTTTTTACTCTCTGATCGAGGTTATCAGTATTGAAAAATCTTTGTAAACTAAATCACACGTGTATATGTTGACATTTAAGAGATATACAGTCAATAAAATCAAGGGCAATGCTGATATATATGCGGATTAGACACAAAAAAAAACACTCAACAAATGGCTACATTTTAAGGAATGAGTTTAGTGACGGCATCAGATTCCTAATTGATGGAGAAAGGTCTGGTGGCAAGAAAAGCTGCTTCTTGGAGGTTGTAAAGTGTTTTCGCTCGATGATTCCTTTCTTGGGTGGTTGGTTTGGCCCTTGTTCCCGTAACTCGAATCCTAGCCCGGTATATCCATTTTAATTTTACACCATTGTGAACCTTACGCCTTTTTTACTCTCTGATCGAGGTTCTCGGCATTGAAAAATCTTTGTAAACTAAATCACACGTGTACATGTTGACATTTAAGAGATATACAGTCAAGAAAATCATGGGCGATGGTGATATATATGCGGATTAGACACCAAAAAAAACACTCAACAAATAGCTACAATTTAAGGAATGTGTTTAGTGACGGCATCAGATTCCTAATTGATTGAGAGATATCTGGTGGCAAGAAAAGCTGCTTCTAGGAGGTTGTCAAGTGTTTTCGCTTGACGATTCCATTCTTGTGTGGTTGGTTTGGCCCTTGTTCCTGTTTTGGTTAAAAATTACCGAAGCAATTTAGTGACCAAACTTAGTTTGTGAGGTAATGTGCTATGTAAACTTGTAAAAATGTGTTAACTTTGTTGAAAATGTAAACAGTTTCAGGATATAGTTCCGGGATACAGAACTATATCAATTTGTAAACGAAATGCAAGTAAAGTAAAAATTGACACGAGATGTACGAGGAAAGCCCTTGATCTTTCTAGATCGCCGGCGTAAAACCTCGGGAGCTGACAATAGTCAGCTGCCTTGTTCTACTTATTGCTTGAATAACCAGGATACAATGCACGATAATGCTCGGATCGAATCTAAGTGTTACAATGATTGTGAATTGTGAGTGTTAGTGTGTGTTTGCAGCTAGAAATGAGAGTGTACGAGTATGGGAGCTCGAAAGTGTGTCCATTCCTATGATCCGGCACTCCTATTTATAGTTACAAGAAATAACAAACTATGCTAAAAATTCGAGATATTCCCCTATTATTCCAGGATCCTGCGAATATTCCCTTTTGACCGTTGTAAACCCCTTCCCCAAGCTTCCAACGTCTCATGACCGTTTGTACCTTGAAGCCAAAGCAAATTGTTAACAGCACGCAGGATACCCTCGCAGGATGTTACCAATATCCTGGTCCAGTATCCTGGCAGCGAAAATAGACATATAAAGTCAGGATATAGGTTAGAAAATTCCACCCACAACAATTGTCCCCAAAAATATAGCTGTTGGGATCCTTTGATCTTAACAGATGTATTTTTCTGACGTTATCTGAAGTCTTAATGGATATAGATGTGATGTGACCTGATGCAGCTTTCAAGGCTAGTATTTCTCATAGTTAGCTATCTTCGCCCTATATCTTCTACTTTCTTCTTGTTAATTATCACATTGTACCGGACCATTCAGGTATTCCCTCTTTCTCTATTCTTTCTTTGTGCATCTTTTCCGTCGTCACCGATCTCATGGCAAAACGCACTTGTTCATGCTCCGGCGACTCCGAGCCAACCTTCATGGCACACAATCTGCTTGGCAAGCCCGAGAAAGAGGTTTGCAATTTTGATTATGCCGACATGGCCGCTCTACGTGCCTCTGGAGCCTTCCCTGATGGTATGTCATCCGACCTTTTGATTGGAACATCCGGTCAGATTTTTCTTCAGCTGAGTGGGTTTGTTTTTTGGCTTAGTCACTCAAGTTCAAGTTTGCATTCATCCTACAATACGTCGGGTAAGGATGTATGTTCTAAATGCATTTCTGCACATGTTTGGTTAGTTGATGTATTAACATATAAAAATTGAAATTACTTCCCTTTTATCTAGATTCCAGCAAACTTGTTCCAATTTTTGATCTGGAAGAGCTTGACAGTTTCCCGACAGCCGTTCTAGTAAAGAAAGAGCCTAGTTCCAAGCCTTCCATAGCATCCAAGCCTTCAACTAGTTCTAAACCTGCAGCCATGCCTAAGCCTTCCTCAGCAGCGAAGCTCCGTGCTTCTAGTTCCCGTAAGAGGAAAGAATCGGATTCTCTTGTCATCGCTGAAGTCTTTTCCTACGAGAACCTTGGTTTCATGGAATCTAGCCATTTCATGACTTCTTTCCTTAACCAGGTAAATATCCTTATCCTACATCCTGCACCCATATGCTGAATCGATATCCTGGTTAGATTATATTAACAATACCTGAGTTCTGTTTTGTAGGGTCTTGAGCGTCTGACGCATCTCTACACCGAAGCTTGTGAAACAGTGAAGATCTCGGAGGCCAAGTTGAAGAAAGCTAAGATCACTATCGTGGATCAGGGGAAGATCGTCGCACCCAGGTCACAACATTATGAAGATAAGTTAAAAAAGGTGACTCTTGATGCCGAAGCTGCAGTGAAGAAGGCCACTCAGAATGCTGAGATCGAGCTGGTTGTCGCTGAGGTCCAACATAAGCAAGATATGGCTTCATTCAGGGATGGCCTCAAGGGTTCCGTCATAGTTTCCCTCCTTCAGGCCAGGTTTAAGATGGCTTATGAAGCTAGGATAGCGGGCTTTAAATGCCCAACCTGGACCGTTGATGTCTGGGAGAAGAAACTGAAGGATCTTGGTTGCAGTCCTGTGACGTATCCTGCCAAGCCGGAGATTGGCGAATCTTCCAAAGAGGGTGAGACGGCGGAAGAAGCTGGTGATAGTGGAGCTGGTGCTACCCCGTGAGCGGGTGGTAAAGTGAGCGCTGATGGATATTTATGCCTACGCCGGAGCCCGCTTTTTTAAGTTCAATGGTTCTTGGTTGTTGAACAATTTTCTTTTTCTTGCATGTTGAACGATTTACTTTCCTGCACTTTAGACATTAGTACAATATGATGACCAAGGGTGGAGGGATCCTGAGTTTCAGGACGAAGCCCTTGGTCGTTGATGTGAATATTATAACAGTTGAAGGTGGAGGGATTTGAAGCCTTCGACTGTTATCTTTAATATGCTTTAGATTTTGTTGTACCCTTGGTGGATGGGTTTTGGTTTAAAACAAAACCAAGGGTGCAACCTTTTGAATCGTTAATATAAATCTAACTTTTGACCTTATCTTTGTGTTGTTCTTGCATCTTATTGTTTTTATATTATGTGTTATTTGCAAAAATCCTTAAAAATATTTTTCTTTTATAACTTGAAAAACACTTAGCGAATATAAAAATTTGGTATAACACAAACTCCCATAGTTAACAAGTTCCTTTTTTTTAGATAAGGGTCTTATACTTAGAGCAAATTTAAACAAGAATCCATACTAGAGAGATTTAGGCAAACACTTTGTAATAGACCTTTGGACCATTGACAATGTCCCCAGTGGGATATAATGTTGGCATAGGTTTCCTTCTTGCTCCAGCATAAATGTCCCCAGCAGGATATAGTATCAGCATACGTCATGTTCCATCACGGATGTCCCCTGTCTATGCAGGACCAGTATGTCGTACCAGGATATGATCCTTTAGCAGTTCTTCAACCAGTTGTTTAAACTTAGCAATCTTTTCTCAAAAATTTATGTAGACTTGTAAATGATTATGTTTTTTGAAAATATACTTTGGGATTATCCAAAAACTTTGTATTTTATTGGAACTAAACCCATTTTCCAGGCATTTAAGCCGGAGTATAAGAACCTCAAGACTTGAAAAGGTGAAAACCTTTAAGTCTTTGAGTTTTACTGGGGATAAACCCTTAATGTACTGGGGATAAACCTTAATATCCTGGGGATAAACCCTTAGCATCCTGGGGATAAACCCTTAGCATCCTGGGGATAAACCCTTTGCATCCTGGGGATAAACCCTTGTTTTCGTGCGCTACAGGCGGGAGTGTATAAACTCCAAGACTTAGAAAGGTGAAAACCTTTAAACCTTAGAGAGTATGAAAATACCCTTTCGTGAGAGAGGGTGATCAATCGTCACATACGTTGAGGATCCAGGGTATAGCCAACAGTAACGAAATTGTCAGCCATTTTTACATGAACTGGTCCCGCCACCTTAAACTATCCCTGGATAACTTGCGCTCCAGGCGGGGTGTTTAAACCCAATTCGTGAGAAAGGTGAATACCATTAAACATGTGAAGGGATCAGGATCCCTTAAACGTGAGAGAGGGGGCCAATCCTCTAATCTTTCGAAGTATCCTAAGTGTGTTTCCTGGAGCTATATCCCGAAGCATATACTTCAAAACAATCGTAAACTAAGGTGGGTGTTAGCCTGGCTAACACCCTCCGATGCTTAAGTCAGTATTGAGTTCAAAAGAATAAATAATATCAAATGTATTAAAATGGATAGAATTCATACCATTCTGAGTTAGAAATTAAATTCTAAACTCACTTGTATAGTATTCCAGGATCTTGGTAGCATATCCCTCTCCATATTCTTGAGTCGGTATGCTCCTTTCCATGATTCTGATTCAATCTCATAAGGTCCTTCCCACTTTGGAGCTAACTTTCCATCAGCAGGATTAGTAGTATTCTGAAAAGCCTTTCTTAATACCCAATCTCCAACCTGAAATTTTCTAGTCCTTATATTCTTGGTATATGCTCTGGATATCCTCTGTTGATATGCTGCCATCCTTTGCTTTTCCGCATCTCTTGTCTCATCAATAGTATCCAATTCCTGGCATAGTGCTTTAGGATTCTGCTTAGGATCCCTGAGGTTGGATCTCGCTGTAGGTATCACCATTTCTGCCGGGATCACGGCTTCTGCTCCAAATACTAAGGAAAATGGGGTTTGACCAGTCGCAATTTTCACTGTCGTTCTATCAGCCCATAGGACAAAGGGTAATTCTTCTGCCCATCTTCCTTTCTTAGCCCTAGTCTTTTCTTCAAATTGTTGACAATTATCTTGTTCGAGGATTCTGCTTGTCCATTTGCTTGAGGATGCACTAGTGTTGACGTGATCATCTTAATTCCCCAACTTTTGCAAAAATCAGTAGTTCTTTTGCTGGTAAATTGGGATCCATTATCACAAATTATCTCGGCCGGTACTCCAAATCTTGTCAGGATATTCCTCTTTATGAAGGATACCACTTCTTGATCTCTCACTTGGACAAAGGCTTCTGCTTCAACCCACTTGGAGAAATAATCCATCATTGCCAACATGAAAACCTTTCCTCCTGGAGCCTTTGGAAGCTTTCCCACTATATCCATACCCCATTTCATAAACGGCCAACGGGATACGATAGGATATAATGGTTCTGCAGGCTGATACAGGATGTTGCCGTGTCTTTGACATGCATCGCATTTCCGAGCATACTCCGCGGCATCCTTTCTCATGCTCGGCCAGTAATATCCTGTTCTCAACACCTTCGAGAACAGAGATCTGCCCCCAGCATGGTTGCCACAGTCTCCTTCGTGTATATCCTGAAGTACCTCCTTGGTTTCAGGATCTTCCAAGCACCTTAGGTACGGACCTGCAAGGGATTTCTTTTACAAAACATTATTTATAATAGTAAAACGAGATACCTTCATCCTAAAAGCCTTAGGATTTGCATTCTTTGGGAAATCTCCTTCTTGAAGATACTTCACAATTAGAGTTATCCAGGATTCAGGATCCTTCTCAGGATATCCATCACTAGGATCCTGGATACATGCTACTTCTTTATCCTGAGATTTGAAATGTTCCATTGCAGGATACAAGATGTGCACTATTGGTATTTGAGTTCCCTTAGGTATCCTGACAGTAGATCCTAAGTTTGCTAGAGCGTCAGCTTTAGCATTCTTTTCTCTTGGTACCTGTTCAAGTGTAAAAATTTCGAAATATCCTGCTAATTTTTTAACAATTTCAAGATATTCAGCTAACTTTCTACCTTTTACTGCATAAGATCCATTGAAATGGTTAGTAATCAACAGGGAATCAACATATACTTGTAAATATCTAATATTCATATTTCTAGCCAATTCTAATCCTGCTATCAGAGCTTCATACTCAGATTCATTATTGGTAGCAGAAAATTCACATTTAATAGCCTGGGGTAATACATCCCCCTGTGACGATTTTAGTAGTATACCCAATCCTACACCTCTAACATTAGATGCACCATCAGTATATAATGTCCAGGATTCTGAGGTTCCTACTAGTTGTTGAACTTCTAGGTTTACTTCATTTTGTAAATCATTACTAAAATCAGCCACAAAGTCCGCTAGAGCCTGAGACTTTATAGCATTTCTAGGTTCGTAAACTAAGACATAAGCACTTAATTTAACAGACCACTTAGCCACCCTACCAGACATCTGAGGTTTCCTAAGCACATTTTTAATAGGATAATTAGATTTAATAGGAATTCTATGTGTTTCAAAGTAATGTCTAAGTTTAGTCGACGCCATAAC
Organism: Helianthus tuberosus; assembly: GCA_030545235.1. Classification (NCBI taxonomy): domain Eukaryota; kingdom Viridiplantae; phylum Streptophyta; class Magnoliopsida; order Asterales; family Asteraceae; genus Helianthus; species Helianthus tuberosus. The sequence continues at coordinate 84,189 of JARYGA010023361.1, forward strand.
TAAAGCTAATATTAATTTTTCTAAGTGTGAATATCTAGTCTCAGCATCTAGTAAACTTTTACCAACATAATAGACAGGATACTGCTGACCTTCGTGACCCTTTACCAAGTAATGACTTTATCATCCGTAAGCATAGTCATCCTTGTGGGCTTATCTCCTATTTCCTCCTTAGCCTTCCTGGCATGCCTCTTAGCTGTAGAATAAGAAGTTCCACATATGTCAGATCCCCTAGAGATAAAGTTAATTATCTTGGCATCTGGTGGTGGAGATGCAGCTCTCTCAGGATCCTGGTCAGTATCCTGAGCTTTCTTCTTTCTATCGAGGAATTCTTTCAAGTATCCTTTGCTCAGCAAGTAGCTTATCACCTTTCTCAAGGCTATGCAATCATCTGTCATGTGCCCAAAGTCTTCATGGAAGGCACATCATTTAGATTTATCCTTCCAATCTGTATTCCTTGGATTCTTTTTCGGCCACCTAGCTTTGTCCCCCAGTCCCTGCATAGCATACATTAACTAAGGAAAATTTACAGAAAAACAATACTCTGAGATTTCAGGATATTCTTCATCGTCCTCATCTTCAACAACATTCACTTTCTTATTATCATTCTTAGCATATGGCTTTGAACGATACTGTTTGTAGGAAGATTCTGACTTCCTATTTGACAATTCATATGTTGAGGATGTGTTCATCCTCTTGTGCATTTTCTTGTCATCTTCAAGCCTTATGTATCTCAAAGCCCTATTCCGAGCTTCATCTAAATTCCTGCAAGGATTCATTACAAGATCCTGATAAAATTGACAATCATTCCGTAACCCCATTTTGAATGCTTGTACTGCCGTAGCAACATCAAGATTCGGGATATCCAGGGATTCTCTACTAAATTTGTTAACATAATCCCTTAGGGATTCTTGTGATCCTGTAAAGATCACTTGTTAGTTTCTCAAAACTCCTGCTACAAGAAAATTGACTGGTAAACAAATTAACTAAATGAGAAAATGATGTAATTGAATAAGGTGGAACATTTAAAATCCATTTTAAGGCCGATCCTGTTAAAGTTGAACCGATGCCTTTGCATAAGCATGCTTCCTTAAGTTCTGGTGGGATTGGATTTATTTCCATCCTTTCCCTTTAATGGGCAATATGCTCCTCAGGATCTGTCGTCCCATCATACAACTTCATGCTGGGAGTCTAGAATCTTTTTGGAATTTCAGCATCACAAATTGGATGAGCAAATCGGGATATCCTGTGACTATCCTGGGATACTTCCGGTATAGGCTGCACTACTCCAGGAACACTTGATATCATATCCTTCAATTTTTGAAGTTCCCTGGTCAATGCTGGTGTTACACCTATATCCTGCAAAGAATCAGAATTATTAGTAGCAGGGATACTGATATTGGCAAACATGTTACCAGCCCGTTGACTTTTGCCATATCCTGGGCCATATCCTGGATCCCTCACGGTCGATATCCTGGCGGATGATGGTATCTCCAGCATGTTGCTCCGGGACTGACTCGGTATCATGTTGCCTTGATTATCCTCGGTAAATGTTGCTGAACTAAAGTTCAGCATCCTGGGTTGTAGAGGAGTAGTTGTATCCTCCACAGGTTTCTTGGAGTTTGACTTCAAGAGTTATATATCCTTCATGATCTTCTGGTTAGTTTCTTGCTGCCTCTTCATTTGTTCCTGTATACTACCAAACAAAGAAAGAATTTCGTCATTAGACGCAAGGATATGGGTTCTACCTGAATTTCCGGATCTAGAAACATTCTGAGCAGCAGGAATTTCTCTCGGTGTATGGCTTTCATTTCTCCTCTGAAAAGTTTGAACTTGTGATGGTGGAGGAGGTAATGAACCAGCAGCAGCAGAGGTTGAAACAGACATGGAAGAAGAGTTCAAATTCGATTGAGAAGCCATTAGAAATAGTTTTGAAAAGAATTTCGAAAACAGAAAACCGAGTAATGATTTTAACAAAGTATTGATTAAAAATAGCACCACTTGTCCCACGGTGGGCGCCAAATTGTTTTGGACAAAAATTACCGAAGCAGTTTAGTGATCAAACTTAGTTTGTGAGGTAGTGTGCTATGTAAACTTGTAAAAATGTGTTAACTTTGTTGAAAATGTAAACAGTTTCAGGATATAGTTCCGGGATACAGAACTATATCAATTTGTAAACGAAATGCAAGTAAAGTAAAAATTGACACGAGATGTACGAGGATCGCCCTTGATCTTTCTAGATCGCCGGCATAAAACCTCGGGAGCTGACAATAGTCAGCTGCCTTGTTCTTCTTATTGCTTGAATAACTAGGATACAATGCAGGATAATGCTCGGATCGAATCTAAGTGTTACAATGATTGTGAATTGTGAGTGTTAGTGTGTGTTTGCAGCTAGAAATGAGAGTGTACGAGTATGAGAGCTCGAAAGTGTGTCCATTCCTATGATCCGGCACTTCTATTTATAGTTACAAGAAATAACAAACTATGCTAAAAATCCGAGATATTCCCCTATTATTCCGGGATCCTTCGAATATTCCCTTTTGACCGTTATAAACTCCTTCTCCAAGCTTCCAACGTCTTTCTTGTAACCACCTTGACCTATTCTTCAGGGAGACCAAGCCTCATGACCGTTTGTACCTTGCAGCCAAAGCAAATTGTTAACAGCACACAGGATACCCTCGCAGGATGTTACCAATATCCTGGTCCAGTATCCTAGCAGCGAAAATAGACATATAAAGTCAGGATATAATTTTGGGATATAGGTTAGAAAATTCCATCCACAACAATTCCTGTAACACGAATCCTAGCCCGGAATATCCCATTTAATTTTCCACCATTGTGAAGCTTACGCCTTTTTTACTCTCTGATCGAGGTTCTCGGCATTGAAAAATCTTTGTAAACTAAATCACACGTGTATACGTTGACATTTAAGAGGTATACAGTCAAGAAAATCAAGGGCAATGGTGGTATATATGCGGATTAGACACAAAAAAAAAATACTCAACAAATGGCTACAATTTAAGGAACGTGTTTAGTGACCGCATCAGATTCCTAATTGATGGAGAAAGGTCTGGTGGGAAAAAAAGCTGCTTCTAGGAGGTTGTCAAGTGTTTCGCTCGACGATTCCATTCTTGGGAGGTTGGTTTGGCCCTTGTTCCTATAACTCGAATCCTAGCTCGGTATATCTCGTTTTAATTTAAAACCATTGTGAATATTACGCCTTTTTTTACTCTCTGATCGAGGTTCTCGGCACTGAAAAATCTTCGTAAACTAAATCACACGTGTATATGTTGACATTTAAGAGATATACATGCAAGAAAATCAAGGGCAATGGTGATATATACGCGGATTAGACATAAAAAAACACTCAACAAATGGCTACAATTTAAGGAATGTGTATAGGGACGGCCTGGTGGCAAAAAAAGCTGCTTCTAGGAGGTTGTCAAGTGTTTTCGCTCGAAGATTCCATTTTTGGGTGGTTGGTTTGGCCCTTATTCCTATAACTCGAATCCTAGCCCGGTATATCCCGTTTTAATTTTACACCATTGTGAACCTTATGCCTTTTTACTCTCAAATCGAGGTTCTCGGCATTGAAAAATCTTCCTAAACCAAATCACACGTGTATATGTTAACATTTAAGAGATATAAAGTCAAGAAAATCAAGGGCAATGGTGATATATATGCTGATTAGACACCAAAAAAACACTCAAAAATGGCTACAATTTAAGGAATGTGTTTAATGACGGCATCAGGTTCCTAATTGATGGAGAAAGGTCTGGTGGCAAGAAAAGATGCTTCTAGGAGGTTGTCAAGTGTTTTCGCTCGACGATTCCATTCTTGGGTGGTTGGTTTGGCCCTTGTTCCTGTAACTCGAATCCTAGCCCCGTATATCCCATTTTAATTTTACACCATTGTGAACCTTACGCCTTTTTTACTCTCTGATCGAGGTTCTCGGCATTGAAAAATCTTCGTGAACTAAATCACACGTGTATATGTTGACATTTAAGAGATATACGGTCAAGAAAATCAAGGGCAATTGTGATATATATGCGGATTAGACACAAAAAAAACACTCAACAAATGGCTACAATTTAAGGAATGTGTTTAGTGACGGCATCAGATTCCTAATTGGTGGAGAAAGGTCTGGTGCAAAGAAAAGCTGCTTCTAGGAGGTTGTCAAGTGTTTTCGCTCGACGATTCCAATCTTGGGTGGTTAGTTTGGCCCTTGTTCCTGTAACTCGAATCGTAGCACGGTATATCCCATTTTAATTTTACACCATTGTGAACCTTACGCCTTTTTTACTCTCTGATCGAGGTTCTCGACATTGAAAAATATTTGTAAACTAAATCACACGTGTATATGTTGACATTTAAGAGATATACAGTCAAGAAAATGAAGGGCATTGGTGATATATATGCGGATTAGACACAAAAAAAACACTCAACAAATGGCTACAATTTAAGGAATGTGTTTAGTGACGGCATCAGATTCCTAATTAATGGAGAAAGGTCTGGTGGCAATAAAAGGAGCTTCTAGGAGGTTGTTAAATGTTTTCGCTCGACGATTCCATTCTTGGGTGGTTGGTTTAGCCCTTGTTCATGTAACTCAAACCCTAGCCCGGTATATCCCATTTTAATTTTACACCATTGTGAACCTTACGCCTTTTTTACTCTCTGATCGAGGTTCTCGGCATTGAAAAATATTCGTAAACTAAATCACACGTGTATATGTTGACATTTAAGAGATATACAGTCAAGAAAATCAAGGGCAATGGTGATATATATGCGGATTAGACACAAAAAAAACACTCAACAAATGTCTACAATTTAAGGAATGTGTTTAGTGACGGCATCAGATTTCTAATTGATGTAGAAAGGTTTGGTGAAGAGAAAAGCTGCTTCTAGGAGGTTGTCAAGAGTTTTCGCTCGATGATTCCAATCTTGGGTGGTTGGTTTGGCCCTTGTTCCTGTAACTCGAATCGTAGCACGGTATATCCCATTATAATTTTACACCATTGTGAACCTTACACCTTTTTTACTCTCTGATCGAGGTTCTCGGCATTGAAAAATCTTCGTAAACAAAATCACACGTGTATATGTTGACATTTAAGAGATATACAGTCAAGAAAATCAAGGGCAAGGGTGATATATATGCGGATGAGACACCAAAAAAAACACTCAACAAATGGCTACAATTTAAGGAATGTGTATAGTGACGGCATCAGATTCCTAATTGATGGGGAAAGGTCTGGTGGAAAGAAAAGCTGCTTCTAGGAGGTTGTCAAGTGTTTTCGCTCGACGACTCCATTCTTGGGTGGTTGGTTTGGTCCTTGCTCCTGTAACTCGAATCCTAGCCCGGTATATCCCATTTTAATTTTACACCATTGTGATCCTTACGCCTTTTTTACTCTCTGATCGAGGTTCTCGGCATTGAAAAATCTCCGTAAACTAAATCACACGTGTATATGTTGACATTTAAGAGATATATACAGTCAAGAAAATCAAAGGCAATGGTGATATATATGCGGATTAGACACAAAAAAAAAACACTCAACAAATGGCTACAATTTAAGGAATGTGTTTAGTGACGGCATCAGATTTCTAATTGATGGAGAAAGGTCTGGTGAAAAGAAAAGCTGCTTCTAGGAGGTTGTCAAGAGTTTTCGCTCGATGATTCCAATATTGGGTGGTTGGTTTGGCCCTTGTTCCTGTAACTCGAATCGTAGCACGGTATATCCCATTTTAATTTTACACCATTGTGAACCTTACGCCTTTTTTACTCTCTGATCGAGGTTCTCGGCATTGAAAAATCTTCGTAAACAAAATCACAGGTGTATATGTTGACATTTAAGAGATATACAGTCAAGAAAATCAAGGGCAATGGTGATATATATGCGGATGAGACACCAAAAAAAAAACACTCAACAAATGGCTACAATTTAAGGAATGTGTTTAGTGATGGCATCAGATTCCTAATTAATGGAGAAAGGTCTGGTAGCAAGAAAAGCTGCTTCTAGGAGGTTGTCAAGTGTTTTCGCTCGACGATTCCATTCTTGGGTGGTTGGTTTGGCCCTTGTTCCTGTAACTCGAATCGTAGCACGGTATATCCCATTTTAATTTTACACCATTGTGAACCTTACGCCTTTTTGACTCTCTGATCGAGGTTCTCGGCATTGAAAAATCTTTGTAAACTGAATCACATCTGTATATGTTGACATTTAAGAGATATACAGTCAAGAAAATCAAGGGCAATGGTGATATATATGCGGATTAAACACCAAAAAAAAATTACTCAACAAATGGCTACAATTTAAGGAATGTGTTTAGTGACGGCATCAGATTGCTAATTGATGGAGAAAGGTCTGGTGAAAAGAAAAGCTGCTTCTAGGAGGTTGTCAAGTGTTTTCGCTTGACGATTCCATTTTTGTGTGGTTGGTTTGGCCCTTGTTCCTGTAACTCGAATCCTACCCCGGTATATCCCATTTTAATTTTACACTATCGTGAACCTTACGCCTTTTTTACTCTCTGATCGAGGTTCTCGGCATTGAAAAATCTTCGTAAACTAAATCACACGTGTATATGTTGACATTTAAGAGATATACAATCAAGAAAATCAAGGGCAAGGGTGATATATATGCGGATGAGACACCAAAAAAAAACACTCAACAAATGGCTACAATTTAAGGAATGTGTTTAGTGACGGCATCAGATTCCTAATTAATGGAGAAAGGTCTGGTAGCAAGAAAAGCTGCTTCTAGGAGGTTGTCAAGTGTTTTCGCTCGACGATTCCATTCTTGGGTGGTTGGTTTGGCCCTAGTTCCTGTAACTCGAATCCTACCCCAGAATATCCCATTTTAATTTTACACCATTGTGAACCTTAAGCGTTTTTTACTCTCTGATCGAGGTTCTCGGCATTGAAAAATCTTTGTAAACTGAATCACATCTGTATATGTTGACATTTAAGAGATATACAGTCAAGAAAATCAAGGGCAATGGTGATATATATGCGGATTAGACAAAAAAAAACACTCAACAAATGGCTAGAATTTAAGAGATGTGTTTACTGACGGCATCAGGTACCTAAATGATGGAGAAAGGTTTGGTGGCAAGAAAAGCTGATTTTAGGAGGTTGTCAATTGTTTTCGCTCGACGATTCCATTCTTGGGTGGTTGGTTTGGCCCTAGTTTCTGTAACTCGAATCCTAGCCCGGTATATCCCATTTTAATTTTACACCATTGTGAACCTTACACCTTTTTTACTCTCTGATCGAGGTTGTCGGATTGAAAAATCTTCGTAAACTAAATCACACGTGTATATGTTGACATTTAAGAGATATACAGTCAAGAAAATCCAGGGCAATGGTGATATATATGCGGATTAGACACAAAAGAAAACACTCAACAAATGGCTACAACTTAAGGAATGTTTTTAGTGACGGCATCAGATTCCTAATTGATGGAGAAAGGTCTGGTGGCAACAAAAGCTGCTTCTAGGAGGTTGTCAAGTGTTTTCGCTCGACGATTCCATTCTTGGGTGGTTGGTTTGGCCCTTGTTTCTGTAACTGGAATCCTATCCCGGTATATCCCATTTTAATTTTACACCATTGTCAACCTTACGCCTTTTTTACTCTCTTATCGAGGTTCTCGGCATTGAAAAATCTTCGTAAACTAAATCACACGTGTATATGTTGACATTTAAAAGATATACAGTCAAGAAAATCAAGGGCAATGGTGATATATATGCGGATTATACACCAAAAAAAACACTCAACAAATGGCTACAATTTAACGAATGTGTTTATTGACGGCATCAGATTCCTAATTGATGGAGAAAGGTCTGGTGGCAAGAAAAGCTGCTTCTAGGAGGTTGTCAAGTGTTTTCGCTCGATGATTCCATTCTTGGGTGGCTGGTTTGACGAATGTCCCTGTAACTCGAATCCTAGCCCGGTATATCCCATTTTAATTTTACACCATTGTGAACCCTACGCCTTCTTTACTCCCTGATCGAGATTCTCGGCATTGAAAAATCTTCGTAAATTAAATCACACGTGTATATGTTGACATTTAAGAGATATACAGTCAAGAAAATCATGGGCAATGGTGATATATATGCGGATTAGACACAAAAAAACACTCAACAAATGGCTACAATTTAAGGAGTATGTTTAGTGACGGCATCAGATTCCTAATTGATGGAGAAAGGTCTGGTGGCAAGAAAAGCTGCTTCTAGGAGGTTGTCAAGTGTTTTCGCTCGACGATTCCATTCTTGGGTGGCTGGTTTGACCCTTGTTCCTGTAACTCGAATCCTAGCCCGGTATATCCCATTTTAATTTTACACCATAGTGAACCTTACGCCTTTTTTATTCTCTGATCGAGTTTCTCGGCATTGAAAAATTTTCTTAAACTAAATCACACGTGTATATGTTGACATTTAAGAGATATATAGTCAAGAAAATCAAGGGCAATGGTGATATATATGCGTATTAGACACCAAAAAAAACACTCAACAAATGGCTATAATTTAAGGAATATGTTTAGTGACGGCATCGGATTCCTAATTGATGGAGAAAGGTCTGGTGGCAAGAAAAGTTGCTTCTAGGAGGTTGTCAAGTGTTTTCGCTCGACGATTCCATTCTTGGGTGGTTGGTTTGGCCCTTGTTTCTGTAACTCGAATCCTAGCCCGGTATATCCCATTTTAATTTTACACCATTGTGAACCTTACGCCTTTTTTACTCTCTGATCGAGGTTCTCGGCATTGAAAAATCTTCGTAAACTAAATCACACGTGTATATGTTGACATTCAAGAGATATATAGTCAAGATAATCAAGGGCAATGGTGATATATATGCGGATTAGACAAAAAAAACACTCAACAAGTGGCTACAATTTAAGGGATGTGTTTACTGACGGCATCAGATACCTAAATGATGGAGAAAGGTCTGGTGGCAAGAAAAGCTGCTTTTAGGAGGTTGTCAAGTGTTTTCGCTCGACGATTCCATTCTTGGGTGGTTGGTTTGGCCCTTGTTCCTGTAACTCGAATCCTAGCCCGGTATATCCCATTTTAATTTTACACTATTTTGAACCTTACGCCTTTTTTATACTCTGATCGAGGTTCTCGGCATTGAAAAATATTCGTAAACTAAATCACACGTGTATATGTTGACATTTAAGAGATATATAGTCAAGAAAATCAAGGGCAATGGTGATATATACGCGTATTAGGGATGTGTTTACTGACGGCATCAGATACCTAAATGATGGAGAAAGGTCTGGTGGCAAGAAAAGCTGCTTTTAGGAGGTTGTCAAGTGTTTTCCCTCGACGATTCCATTCTTGGGTGGCTGGTTTGGCCTTTGTTTCTGTAACTCGAATCCTAGCCCGGTATATCCCATTTTAATTTTACACCATTGTGAACCTTACGCCTTTTTTACTCTCTGATCGAGTTTCTTGGCATTGAAAATTTTTCGTAAACTAAATCACACGTGTATATGTTGACATTTAAGAGATATACAGTCAAGAAAATCAAGGGCAATGGTTATATATATGCGGATTAGACACAAAAAAAAAACACCCAACAAATGGCTATAATTTAAGGAATGTGTTTAGTGACGGCATCAGATTCCTAAATGATGGAGAAAAGTCTGGTGGCAAGAAAAGCTGCTTCTAGCAGGTTGCAAAGTGTTTTCACTCGACGATTCCATTCTTGGGTGGTTGGTTTGGCCCTTGTTTCTGTAACTCAAATCCTAGTCCGGTATATCCCATTTTAATTTTACACCATTGTGAACCTTAGGCATTTTTTACTCTCATATCGAGGTTCTCGGCATTGAAAAATCTTGGTAAACTAAATCACACGTGTATATGTTGACATTTAAGAGATATACAGTCAAGAAAATCAAGGGCAATGGTGATATATATGCGGATTAGACACCAAAAAAAACACTCAACAAATGGCTACAATTTAAGTAATGTGTTTAGTGACGGCATCAGATTCCTAATTGATGGAAAAGGTCTGGTGGCAAGAAAAGCTGCTTCTAGGAGGTTGTCAAGTGTTTTCGCTCGTCGATTCCATTCTTGGGTGGCTGGTTTGGCCCTTGTTTCTGTAAATCGAATCCTAGCCCGGTATATCCCATTTTAATTTTACACCATTGTGAACCTTACGCCTTTTTTACTCTCTGATCGAGTTTCTCGGCATTGAAAAATTTTCGTAAACTAAATCACACGGGTATATGTTGACATTTAAGAGATATATAGTCAAGAAAATCAAGGGCAATGGTGATATATATGCGGATTAGACACAAAAAAAAACACTCAACAAATGGCTACAATTTAAGGAATGTGTTTAGTGACGACATCAGATTCCTAATTGATGGAGAAAGGTCTGGTGGCAAGAAAAGCTGCTTCTAGGAGGTTGTCAAGTGTTTTCGCTCGACGATTCCATTCTTGGGTGGCTGGTTTGACCCATGTTCCTGTAACTCGAATCCTAGCCCGGTATATCCCATTTTAATTTTACACCATTGTGAACCTTACACCTTTTTTACTCTCTGATCGAGTTTCTCAGCATTGAAAAATTTTCATAAACTAAATCACACATGTATATGTTGACATTTAAGAGATATATAGTCAAGAAAATCAAGGGCAATAGTGATATATATGCGGATTAGACACAAAAAAAACACTCAACAAATGGCTACAATTTAAGAAATGTGTTTAGTGACGACATCGGATTCCTAATTGATGGAGAAAGGTCTGGTGGCAAGAAAAGCTGCTTTTAGGAGGTTGTCAAGTGTTTTCGCTCGACGATTCCATTCTTGGGTGGCTGGTTTGACCCATGTTCCTGTAACTCGAATCCTAGCCCGGTATATCCCATTTTAATTTTACACCATTGTGAACCTTACACATTTTTTACTCTCTGATCGAGTTTCTCGGCATTGAAAAATTTTCGTAAACTAAATCACACGTGTATATGTTGGCATTTAAGAGATATATTGTCAAGAAAATCAAGGGCAATGGTGATATATATGCGGATTAGACACCAAAAAAAACACTCAACAAATGGCTACAATTTAAGGAATGTGTTTAGTGACGGCATCGGATTCCTAAATGATGGAGAAAGGTCTGGTGGCAAGAAAAGTTGCTTCTAGGAGGTTGTCAAGTGTTTTCGCTCGACGATTCCATTCTTGGGTGGTTGGTTTGGCCCTTGTTCCTGTAACTCGAATCCTAGCCCGGTATATCCCATTTTAATTTTACACCATTGTGAACCTTACGCCTTTTTTACAATCTGATCGAGGTTCTCGGCATTGAAAAATCTTCTTAAACTAAATCACACGTGTATATGTTGACATTTAAGAGATATACAATGAAGAAAATTAAGGGCAATGGTGATATATATGCGGATTAGACAAAAAAAAAACACTCAACAAATGGCTACAATTTAAGGGATGTGTTTAGTGACGGCATCAGATACCTAAATGATGGAGAAAGGTCTGGTGGCAAGAAAAGCTGCTTTTAGGAGGTTGTCAAGTGTTTTCGCTCGACGATTCCATTCTTGGGTTGTTGGTTTGGCCCTTGTTTCTGTAACTCGAATCCTAGCCCCGTATATCCCATTTTAATTTTACACTATTGTGAACCTTACGCCTTTTTTACTCTCTGATCGAGGTTCTCGGCATTGAAAAATCTTCGTAAATTAAATCACACGTGTATATGTTGACATTTAAGAGATATACAGTCAAGAAAATCAAGGGCAATGGTGATATATATGCGGATTAGACACCAAAAAAAAACACTCAACAAATGGCTACAATTTAAGGAATGTGTTTAGTGACGGCATCGGATTCCTAATTGATGGAGAAATGTCTGGTGGCAAGAAAAGCTGCTTCTAGGAGGTTGTCAAGTGTTTTCGCTCGACGATTTCATTATTGGGTGGTTGGTTTGGCCCTTGTTCCTGTAACTCGAATCCTAGCCCGGTATATCCCATTTTAATTTTACACCATTGTGAACCTTACGCCTTTTTTACTCTCTGATCGAGGTTCTCGGCATTTAAAAATCTTCGTAAACTAAATCACACGTGTATATGTTGACATTTAAGAGATATACAGTCAAGAAAATCAAGGGCAATGGTGATATATATGCGGATTAGACACCAAAAAAAAACACTCAACAAATGGCTACAATTTAAGGAATGTGTTTAGTGACGGCATCGGATTCCTAATTGATGGAGAAATGTCTGGTGGCAAGAAAAGCTGCTTCTAGGAGGTTGTCAAGTGTTTTCGCTCGACGATTTCATTATTGGGTGGTTGGTTTGGCCCTTGTTCCTGTAACTCGAATCCTAGCCCGGTATATCCCATTTTAATTTTACACCATTGTGAACCTTACGCCTTTTTTACTCTCTGATCGAGGTTCTCGGCATTTAAAAATCTTCGTAAACTAAATCACACGTGTATATGTTGACATTTAAGAGATATACAGTCAAGAAAATCAAGGGCAATGGTGATATATATGCGGATTAGACAAAAAAAACACTCAACAAATGGCTACAATTTAAGGGATGTGTTTAGTGACGGCATCAGATACCTAAATGATGGAGAAAGGTCTGGTGGCAAGAAAAGCTGCTTTTAGGAGGTTGTCAAGTGTTTTCGCTCGACGATTCCATTCTTGGGTGGTTGGTTTGGCCCTTGTTTCTGTAACTCGAATCCTAGCCCGGTATATCCCATTTTAATTTTACACCTTTGTGAACCTTACACCTTTTTTACTCTCTGATCGAGGTTCTCGGCATTGAAAAATCTTCGTAAACTAAATCACACGTGTATATGTTGACATTTAAGAGATATACAGTCAAGAAAATCAAGGGCAATGGTGATATGTATGCGGATTAGACACCAAAAAAAAACACTCAACAAATGGCTACAATTTAAGGAATGTGTTTAGTGACGGCATCGGATTCCTAATTGATGGAGAAAGGTCTGGTGGCAAGAAAAGCTGCTTCTAGGAGGTTGTCAAGTGTTTTCCCTCGACGATTCCATTCTTGGGTGGCTGGTTTGACCCATGTTCCTGTAACTCGAATCCTAGCCCGGTATATCCCATTTTAATTTTACACCATTGTGAACCTTACACCTTTTTTACTCTCTGATCGAGTTTCTCGGCATTGAAAAATTTTCGTAAACTAAATCACACGTGTATATGTTGACATTTAAGAGATATATAGTCAAGAAAATCAAGGGCAATGGTGATATATATGCGGATTAGAACCAAAAAAAACACTCAACAAATGGCTACAATTTAAGGAATGTGTTTAGTGACGGCATCGGATTCCTAAATGATGGAGAAAGGTCTGGTGGCAAGAAAAGTTGCTTCTAGGAGGTTGTCAAGTGTTTTCGCTCGACGATTCCATTCTTGGGTGGTTGGTTTGGCCCTTGTTCCTGTAACTCGAATCTTAGCCCGGTATATCCCATTTTAATTTTACACTATTGTGAACCTTACGCCTTTTTTACTCTCTGATCGAGGTTCTCGGCATTGAAAAATCTTCTTAAACTAAATCACACGTGTATATGTTGACATTTAAGAGATATACAATCAAGAAAATTAAGGGCAATGGTGATATATATGCGGATTAGACAAAAAAAACACTCAACAAATGGCTACAATTTAAGGGAAGTGTTTAGTGACGGCATCAGATACCTAAATGATGGAGAAAGGTCTGGTGGCAAGAAAAGCTGCTTTTAAGAGGTTGTCAAGTGTTTTCGCTCGACGATTCCATTCTTGGGTGGTTGGTTTGGCCCTTGTTTCTGTAACTCGAATCCTAGCCCAGTATATCCCATTTTAATTTTACACCATTGTGAACCTTACGCCTTTTTTACTCTCTGATCGAGGTTCTCGGCATTGAAAAATCTTCGTAAATTAAATCACACGTGTATATGTTGACATTTAAGAGATATACAGTCAAGAAAATCAAGGGCAATGGTGATATATATGCGGATTAGACAAAAAAAACACACAACAAATGGCTACAATTTAAGGGATGTGTTTAGTGACGGCATCAGATACCTAAATGATGGAGAAAGGTCTGGTGGCAAGAAAAGCTGCTTTTAGGAGGTTGTCAAGTGTTTTCGCTCGACGATTCCATTCTTGGGTGGTTGGTTTGGCCCTTGTTCCTGTAACAAGAATCCTAGCCCGGTATATCCCATTTTAATTTTACACCATTTTGAACCTTACGCCTTTTTTACTCTCTGATCGAGGTTCTCGGCATTGAAAAATATTCGTAAACTAAATCACACGTGTATATGTTGACATTTAAGAGATATATAGTCAAGAAAATCAAGGGCAATGGTGATATATATGCGTATTAGAAACAAAAGAAAACACTCAACAAATGGCTACAATTTAAGGAATGTGTTTAGTGACAGCATCAGATTCCTAATTGATCGAGAAAGGTCTGGTGGCAAGAAAAGCTGCTTCTAGGAGGTTGTCAAGTGTTTTCGCTCGACGATTCCATTCTTGGGTGGCTGGTTTGGCCCTTGTTTCTGTAACTCAAATCCTAGCCCGTTATATCTCATTTTAATTTTACACCATTGTGAACCTTACGCCTTTTTTACTCTCTGATCGAGTTTCTTGGCATTGAAAAATTTTTGTAAACTAAATCACACATGTATATGTTGACATTTAAGAGATATACAGTCAAGAAAATCAAGGGCAATGGTGATATATATGCGGATTAGACACAAAAAAAAAACACTCAACAAATGGCTATAATTTAAGGAATGTGTTTAGTGACGGCATCAGATTCCTAATTGATGGAGAAAGGTCTGGTGGCAAGAAAAGCTGCTTTTAGGAGGTTGTCAAGTGTTTTCGCTCGACGATTCCATTCTTGGGTGGCTGGTTTGACCCATGTTCCTGTAACTCGAATCCTAGCCCGGTATATCCCATTTTAATTTTACACCATTGTGAACCTTACACATTTTTTACTCTCTGATCGAGTTTCTCGGCATTGAAAAATTTTCGTAAACTAAATCACACGTGTATATGTTGGCATTTAAGAGATATATTGTCAAGAAAATCAAGGGCAATGGTGATATATATGCGGATTAGACACCAAAAAAAACACTCAACAAATGGCTACAATTTAAGGAATGTGTTTAGTGACGGCATCGGATTCCTAAATGATGGAGAAAGGTCTGGTGGCAAGAAAAGTTGCTTCTAGGAGGTTGTCAAGTGTTTTCGCTCGACGATTCCATTCTTGGGTGGTTGGTTTGGCCCTTGTTCCTGTAACTCGAATCCTAGCCCGGTATATCCCATTTTAATTTTACACCATTGTGAACCTTACGCCTTTTTTACAATCTGATCGAGGTTCTCGGCATTGAAAAATCTTCTTAAACTAAATCACACGTGTATATGTTGACATTTAAGAGATATACAGTGAATGATGGAGAAAATCAAGGGCAATGGCTACAATTTAAGGGATGTGTTTACTGACGGCATCAGATACCTAAATGATGGAGAAAGGTCTGGTGGCAAGAAAAGCTGCTTTTAGGAGGTTGTCAAGTGTTTTCCCTCGACGATTCCATTCTTGGGTGGCTGGTTTGGCCTTTGTTTCTGTAACTCGAATCCTAGCCCGGTATATCCCATTTTAATTTTACACCATTGTGAACCTTACGCCTTTTTTACTCTCTGATCGAGTTTCTTGGCATTGAAAATTTTTCGTAAACTAAATCACACGTGTATATGTTGACATTTAAGAGATATACAGTCAAGAAAATCAAGGGCAATGGTTATATATATGCGGATTAGACACAAAAAAAAAAACACCCAACAAATGGCTATAATTTAAGGAATGTGTTTAGTGACGGCATCAGATTCCTAAATGATGGAGAAAAGTCTGGTGGCAAGAAAAGCTGCTTCTAGCAGGTTGCAAAGTGTTTTCACTCGACGATTCCATTCTTGGGTGGTTGGTTTGGCCCTTGTTTCTGTAACTCGAATCCTAGTCCGGTATATCCCATTTTAATTTTACACCATTGTGAACCTTAGGCATTTTTTACTCTCATATCGAGGTTCTCGGCATTGAAAAATCTTGGTAAACTAAATCACACGTGTATATGTTGACATTTAAGAGATATACAGTCAAGAAAATCAAGGGCAATGGTGATATATATGCGGATTAGACACCAAAAAAAACACTCAACAAATGGCTACAATTTAAGTAATGTGTTTAGTGACGGCATCAGATTCCTAATTGATGGAAAAGGTCTGGTGGCAAGAAAAGCTGCTTCTAGGAGGTTGTCAAGTGTTTTCGCTCGTCGATTCCATTCTTGGGTGGCTGGTTTGGCCCTTGTTTCTGTAAATCGAATCCTAGCCCGGTATATCCCATTTTAATTTTACACCATTGTGAACCTTACGCCTTTTTTACTCTCTGATCGAGTTTCTCGGCATTGAAAAATTTTCGTAAACTAAATCACACGGGTATATGTTGACATTTAAGAGATATATAGTCAAGAAAATCAAGGGCAATGGTGATATATATGCGGATTAGACACAAAAAAAAACACTCAACAAATGGCTACAATTTAAGGAATGTGTTTAGTGACGACATCAGATTCCTAATTGATGGAGAAAGGTCTGGTGGCAAGAAAAGCTGCTTCTAGGAGGTTGTCAAGTGTTTTCGCTCGACGATTCCATTCTTGGGTGGCTGGTTTGACCCATGTTCCTGTAACTCGAATCCTAGCCCGGTATATCCCATTTTAATTTTACACCATTGTGAACCTTACACCTTTTTTACTCTCTGATCGAGTTTCTCAGCATTGAAAAATTTTCATAAACTAAATCACACATGTATATGTTGACATTTAAGAGATATATAGTCAAGAAAATCAAGGGCAATAGTGATATATATGCGGATTAGACACAAAAAAAAACACTCAACAAATGGCTACAATTTAAGAAATGTGTTTAGTGACGGCATCGGATTCCTAATTGATGGAGAAAGGTCTGGTGGCAAGAAAAGCTGCTTTTAGGAGGTTGTCAAGTGTTTTCGCTCGACGATTCCATTCTTGGGTGGCTGGTTTGACCCATGTTCCTGTAACTCGAATCCTAGCCCGGTATATCCCATTTTAATTTTACACCATTGTGAACCTTACACATTTTTTACTCTCTGATCGAGTTTCTCGGCATTGAAAAATTTTCGTAAACTAAATCACACGTGTATATGTTGGCATTTAAGAGATATATTGTCAAGAAAATCAAGGGCAATGGTGATATATATGCGGATTAGACACCAAAAAAAACACTCAACAAATGGCTACAATTTAAGGAATGTGTTTAGTGACGGCATCGGATTCCTAAATGATGGAGAAAGGTCTGGTGGCAAGAAAAGTTGCTTCTAGGAGGTTGTCAAGTGTTTTCGCTCGACGATTCCATTCTTGGGTGGTTGGTTTGGCCCTTGTTCCTGTAACTCGAATCCTAGCCCGGTATATCCCATTTTAATTTTACACCATTGTGAACCTTACGCCTTTTTTACAATCTGATCGAGGTTCTCGGCATTGAAAAATCTTCTTAAACTAAATCACACGTGTATATGTTGACATTTAAGAGATATACAGTGAAGAAAATTAAGGGCAATGGTGATATATATGCGGATTAGACAAAAAAAAAACACTCAACAAATGGCTACAATTTAAGGGATGTGTTTAGTGACGGCATCAGATACCTAAATGATGGAGAAAGGTCTGGTGGCAAGAAAAGCTGCTTTTAGGAGGTTGTCAAGTGTTTTCGCTCGACGATTCCATTCTTGGGTTGTTGGTTTGGCCCTTGTTTCTGTAACTCGAATCCTAGCCCCGTATATCCCATTTTAATTTTACACTATTGTGAACCTTACGCCTTTTTTACTCTCTGATCGAGGTTCTCGGCATTGAAAAATCTTCGTAAATTAAATCACACGTGTATATGTTGACATTTAAGAGATATACAGTCAAGAAAATCAAGGGCAATGGTGATATTTATGCGGATTAGACACCAAAAAAAAACACTCAACAAATGGCTACAATTTAAGGAATGTGTTTAGTGACGGCATCGGATTCCTAATTGATGGAGAAATGTCTGGTGGCAAGAAAAGCTGCTTCTAGGAGGTTGTCAAGTGTTTTCGCTCGACGATTTCATTATTGGGTGGTTGGTTTGGCCCTTGTTCCTGTAACTCGAATCCTAGCCCGGTATATCCCATTTTAATTTTACACCATTGTGAACCTTACGCCTTTTTTACTCTCTGATCGAGGTTCTCGGCATTTAAAAATCTTCGTAAACTAAATCACACGTGTATATGTTGACATTTAAGAGATATACAGTCAAGAAAATCAAGGGCAATGGTGATATATATGCGGATTAGACAAAAAAAACACTCAACAAATGGCTACAATTTAAGGGATGTGTTTAGTGACGGCATCAGATACCTAAATGATGGAGAAAGGTCTGGTGGCAAGAAAAGCTGCTTTTAGGAGGTTGTCAAGTGTTTTCGCTCGACGATTCCATTCTTGGGTGGTTGGTTTGGCCCTTGTTTCTGTAACTCGAATCCTAGCCCGGTATATCCCATTTTAATTTTACACCTTTGTGAACCTTACACCTTTTTTACTCTCTGATCGAGGTTCTCGGCATTGAAAAATCTTCGTAAACTAAATCACACGTGTATATGTTGACATTTAAGAGATATACAGTCAAGAAAATCAAGGGCAATGGTGATATGTATGCGGATTAGACACCAAAAAAAAACACTCAACAAATGGCTACAATTTAAGGAATGTGTTTAGTGACGGCATCGGATTCCTAATTGATGGAGAAAGGTCTGGTGGCAAGAAAAGCTGCTTCTAGGAGGTTGTCAAGTGTTTTCCCTCGACGATTCCATTCTTGGGTGGCTGGTTTGACCCATGTTCCTGTAACTCGAATCCTAGCCCGGTATATCCCATTTTAATTTTACACCATTGTGAACCTTACACCTTTTTTACTCTCTGATCGAGTTTCTCGGCATTGAAAAATTTTCGTAAACTAAATCACACGTGTATATGTTGACATTTAAGAGATATATAGTCAAGAAAATCAAGGGCAATGGTGATATATATGCGGATTAGAACCAAAAAAAACACTCAACAAATGGCTACAATTTAAGGAATGTGTTTAGTGACGGCATCGGATTCCTAAATGATGGAGAAAGGTCTGGTGGCAAGAAAAGTTGCTTCTAGGAGGTTGTCAAGTGTTTTCGCTCGACGATTCCATTCTTGGGTGGTTGGTTTGGCCCTTGTTCCTGTAACTCGAATCTTAGCCCGGTATATCCCATTTTAATTTTACACTATTGTGAACCTTACGCCTTTTTTACTCTCTGATCGAGGTTCTCGGCATTGAAAAATCTTCTTAAACTAAATCACACGTGTATATGTTGACATTTAAGAGATATACAATCAAGAAAATTAAGGGCAATGGTGATATATATGCGGATTAGACAAAAAAAACACTCAACAAATGGCTACAATTTAAGGGAAGTGTTTAGTGACGGCATCAGATACCTAAATGATGGAGAAAGGTCTGGTGGCAAGAAAAGCTGCTTTTAGGAGGTTGTCAAGTGTTTTCGCTCGACGATTCCATTCTTGGGTGGTTGGTTTGGCCCTTGTTTCTGTAACTCGAATCCTAGCCCAGTATATCCCATTTTAATTTTACACCATTGTGAACCTTACGCCTTTTTTACTCTCTGATCGAGGTTCTCGGCATTGAAAAATCTTCGTAAATTAAATCACACGTGTATATGTTGACATTTAAGAGATATACAGTCAAGAAAATCAAGGGCAATGGTGATATATATGCGGATTAGACAAAAAAAACACACAACAAATGGCTACAATTTAAGGGATGTGTTTAGTGACGGCATCAGATACCTAAATGATGGAGAAAGGTCTGGTGGCAAGAAAAGCTGCTTTTAGGAGGTTGTCAAGTGTTTTCGCTCGACGATTCCATTCTTGGGTGGTTGGTTTGGCCCTTGTTCCTGTAACAAGAATCCTAGCCCGGTATATCCCATTTTAATTTTACACCATTTTGAACCTTACGCCTTTTTTACTCTCTGATCGAGGTTCTCGGCATTGAAAAATATTCGTAAACTAAATCACACGTGTATATGTTGACATTTAAGAGATATATAGTCAAGAAAATCAAGGGCAATGGTGATATATATGCGTATTAGAAACAAAAGAAAACACTCAACAAATGGCTACAATTTAAGGAATGTGTTTAGTGACAGCATCAGATTCCTAATTGATCGAGAAAGGTCTGGTGGCAAGAAAAGCTGCTTCTAGGAGGTTGTCAAGTGTTTTCGCTCGACGATTCCATTCTTGGGTGGCTGGTTTGGCCCTTGTTTCTGTAACTCAAATCCTAGCCCGTTATATCTCATTTTAATTTTACACCATTGTGAACCTTACGCCTTTTTTACTCTCTGATCGAGTTTCTTGGCATTGAAAAATTTTTGTAAACTAAATCACACATGTATATGTTGACATTTAAGAGATATACAGTCAAGAAAATCAAGGGCAATGGTGATATATATGCGGATTAGACACAAAAAAAAAACACTCAACAAATGGCTATAATTTAAGGAATGTGTTTAGTGACGGCATCAGATTCCTAAATGATGGAGAAAGGTCTGGTGGCAAGAAAAGCTGCTTCTAGCAGGTTGCAAAGTGTTTTCGCTCGACGATTCCATTCTTGGGTGGGTGGTTGGTTTGGCCCATGTTTCTGTAACTCGAATCCTAGCCCGGTATATCCCATTTTAATTTTACACCATTGTGAACCTTAGGCCTTTTTTACTCTCAGATCAAGGTTCTCGGCATTGAAAAATCTTCGTAAGCTAAATCACACGTGTATATGTTGACATTTAAGAGATATATAGTCAAGAAAATCAAGGGCAATGGTGATATATATGCGGATTAGACACCAAAAAACACTCAACAAATGGCTACAATTTAAGTAATGTGTTTAGTGACGGCATCAGATTCCAAATTGATGGAAAAGGTCTGGTGGCAAGTAAAGCTGCTTCTAGGAGGTTGTTAAGTGTTTTTGCTCGACGATTCCATTCTTGGGTGGCTGGTTTGGCCCTTGTTTCTGTAAATCAAATCATAGCCCGGTATATCCCATTTTAATTTTACACCATTGTGAACCTTACACCTTTTTTACTCTCTGATCGAGTTTCTCGGCATTGAAAAATTTTTGTAAACTAAATCACACGGGTATATGTTGACATTTAAGAGATAGACAGACAAGAAAATCAAGGGCAATGGTGATATATATGTGGATTAGACACCAAAAAAACACTCAACAAATGGCTACAATTTAAGGAATGTGTTTAGTGACGGCATCAGATTCCTAAATGATGGAGATAGGTCTGGTGGCAAGAAAAGCTACTTCTAGGAGGTTGTCAAGTGTTTTCGCTCAACGATTCCATTCTTGAGTGGTTGGTTTGGCCCTTGTTTCTGTAACTCGAATCCTAGCCCGGTATATCCCATTTTAATTTTACACCATTGTGAACCTTAGGCCTTTTTTACTCTCAGATCGAGGTTCTCGGCATTGAAAAATCTTCGTAAGCTAAATAACACGTGTATATGTTGACATTTAGGAGATATACAGTCAAGAAAATCAAGAGCAATGGTAATATATATGCGGATTAGACACCAAAAAAAACACTCAACTAATGGCTACAACTTAAGTAATGTGTTTAGTGACGGCATCAGATTCCTAATTGATGGAGAAAGGTCTGGTGGCAAGAAAAGCTGCTTCTAGGAGGTTGTCAAGTGTTTTCGCTCGACGATTCCATTCTTGGGTGGCTGGTTTGGCCCTTGTTTCTGTAACTCGAATCCTAGCCCGGTATATCCCAATTTAATTTTACACCATTGTGAACCTTACGCCTTTTTTACTCTTTGATCGAGTTTCTCTGCATTGAAATTTTTTTTGTAAACTAAATCACACGTGTATATGTTGACATTTAAGAGATATACAGTCAAGAAAATCAAGGGCAATGGTGATATATATGCGGATTAGACACAAAAAAAAAACACTCAACAAATGGCTAAAATTTAAGGAATGTGTTTAGTAACGGCATCAGATTCCTAATTGATGGAGAAAGGTCTGGTGGCTAGAAAAACAGCTTCTAGGAGGCTGTCAAGTGTTTTCGCTTGACGATTCCATTCTTGGGTGGCTGGTTTGACCCTTGTTCCTATCACTCGAATCCTAGCCCGGTATATTCCATTTTAATTTTACACCATGGTGAATCTTACGCCTTTTTTATTCTCTGATCAAGTTTCTCGGCATTGAAAAATTTCCGTAAACTAAATCACACGTGTATATGTTGACATTTAAGAGATATACAGTCAAGAAAATAAAGGGCAATGGTGATATATATGCGGATTAGACACAAAAAAAAACACTCAACAAATGGCTACAATTTAAGGAATGTGTTTAGTGACGGCATCGGATTCCTAATTGATGGAGAAATGTCTGGTGGCAAGAAAAGTTGCTTCTAGGAGGTTGTCAAGTGTTTTCTCTCGATGATTCCATTCTTGGGTGGTTGGTTTGGCCCTTGTTCCTTAACTCGAATCCTAGCCCGGGATATCCCATTTTAATTTTACACCATTTTGAACGTTACACCTTTTTTGTTGTCTGATCGAGGTTCTCGTCATTGAAAAATATTCGTAAACTAAATCACACGTGTATATGTTGACATTTAAGAGATACACAGTCAAGAAAATCAAGGGCAATGGTGATATATATGCGGATTAGACACCAAAAAAAACACTCAACAAATGGCTACAATTTAAGGAATGTGTTTAGTGACGGCATCAGATTCATAAATGATGGAGAAAGGTCTGGTGGCAAGAAAAGCTGCTTCTAGGAGGTTGTCAAGTGTTTTCGCTCGACGATTCAATTCTTGAGTGGTTGGTTTGGCCCTTGTTTCTGTAAATCGAATCCTAGCCCGGTATATCCCATTTTAATTTTACACCATTGTGAACCTTAGGCCTTTTTTACTCTCAGATCGAGGTTCTCGGCATTAAAAAATCTTCGTAAACTAAATCACACGTATATATGTTGAAATTTAAGAGATATACAGTCAAGAAAATCAAGGGAAATGGTGATATATATGCGGATTAGACACCAAAAAAAACACACAACAAATGGCTTCAATTTAAGTAATGTGTTTAGTGACGGCATCAGATTCCTAATTGATGGAGAAAGGTCTGGTGGCAAGAAAAGCTGCTTCTAGGAGGTTGCCAAGTGTTTTCGCTCGATAATTCCATTCTTGGGGGGCTGGTTTGACCCTTGTTCCTGTAACTCGAATCCTAGCCCGGTATATCCCATTTTAATTTTACACTATTGTGAACCTTACGCCTTTTTTACTCTCTGATCGAGTTTCTCGGCATTGAAAAATTTTCGTAAACTAAATCACACGTGTGTATGTTGACATTTAAGAGATATACAGTCAAGAAAATCAAGGGCATTGGTGATATATATGCGGATTAGACACCAAAAAAACACTCAACAAATGGCTACAATTTAAGGAATGTGTTTAGTGACGGCATCGGATTCCTAATTGATGGAGAAAGGTCTGGTGGCAAGAAAAGCTGCTTCTAGGAGGTTGTCAAGTGTTTTCGCTCGATGATTCCATTCTTGGGTGGCTGGTTTGACCCTTGTTCCTGTAACTAGAATCCTAGCCCGGTATATCCCATTTTAATTTTACACCATTATGAACCTTACACCTTTTTTACACTCAGATCGTGGTTCTCGGCATTGAAAATTCTTCGTAAACTAAATCACACGTGTATATGTTGACATTTAAGAGATATACATTCAAGAAAATCAAGGGCAATGGTGATATATATGTGGATTAGACACCAAAAAAACACACAACAAATGGCTACAATGTAAGTAATGTGTTTAGTGACGCATCAGATTCCTAATTGATGGAGAAAGGTCTGGTGGCAAGAAAAGCTGCTTCTAGGAGGTTTTCAAGTGTTTTCGCTCGACGATTCCATTCTTGGGTGGTTGGTTTGTCCCTTGTTCCGGTAAATCGAATCCTAGCCCGATATATCCCATTTTAATTTTACACCATTTTGAACCTTACACCTTTTTTACTCTCTGATCGAGGTTCTCGGCATTGAAAAATATTCGTAAACTAAATCACACGTGTATATGTTGACATTTAAGAGATATACAGTCAAGAAAATCAAGGGCAATAGTGATATATATGCGGATTAGGCAAAAAAAAAACACTCAACAAATGGCTACAATTTAAGGAATGTGTTTAGTGACGGCATCAGATTCCTAAATGATGGAGAAAGGTCTGGTGGCAAGAAAAGCTGCTTCTAGGAGGTTGTCAAGTGTTTTCGCTCGACGATTCCATTCTTGGGTGGTTGGTTTTGCCCTTGTTTCTGTAACTCGAATCCTAGCCCGGTATATCCCATTTTAATTTTACACCATTGTCAACCTTAGGCCTTTTTTACTCTCAGATCGAGGTTCTCGGCATTGAACAATCTTCGTAAACTAAATCACACGTGTATATGTTGACATTTAAGAGATATACAGTCAAGTAAATCAAGGGCAATGGTGATATATATGCAGATTAGACACCAAAAAAAAACACTCAACAAATGGCCACAATTTAAGTAATGTGTTTAGTGACGGCATCAGATTCCTAATTGATGGAGAAAGGTCTGGTGGCAAGAAAAGCTGCATCTAGGAGGTTGTCAAGTGTTTTCGCTCGACGATTCCATTCTTGGGTGGTTGGTTTCGCCCTTGTTCCTGTAACTCGAATCCTAGCCCGGTATATCCCATTTTAATTTTAGACCATTGTGTACCTTACGCCTTTTTTACTCTCTGATCGAGTTTCTCGGCATTAAAAAAACTTCGTAAACTAAATCACACGTGTATATGTTGACATTTAAGAGATATACAGTCAAGAAAATCATGGGCAATGGTGATATATATGCGGATTAGACACAAAAAAAAAACACTCAACAAATGGCTACAATTTTAGGAATGTGTTTAGTGACGGCATCAGATTCCTAATTGATGGAGAAAGGTCTGGTGGCAAGAAAAGCTGGCTCTAGGAGGTTGTCAAGTGTTTTCACTCGACGATTCCATTCTTGGGATGTTGGTTTGGCCATTGTTTCTGTAACTCGAATCCTAGCCCAGTATATCCCATTTTAATTTTACACCATTGTGAACCTTAGGCCTTTTTTACTC
>JARYGA010023362.1:0-61895 GCA_030545235.1 Helianthus tuberosus
AATTGATCTGCCTGAGATTGAAGGTCTAAAACAGACAAAGAGGTAAATGAATTTTGAAAAAGATAAAGCTTATTACAAGAAACCTGTTGTTCCATCGCGTTTTTATAACAACAATCGAAATAGATGGTCGGGTGGTTATCAGGGTGGTAAGAATTATCAGAAAAAGAATGTTCAAAACAAGAAGTTTGCTGAGAAAAAGGTGTTTGTGAACAGTTCAAGTTCACTTTCTGATGAAGAATCTGAGATTTTTTCAAAATCAAACAAAGAGTTCTTTGAGAAGAAAGCATTGCAGCCTCAGTCTGAAGGCACAAGTTGGGTAGTTGACACCCGAACATGCTTCAAATGCAATCAAGTTGGACATATTGCACGAAAGTGTACCAACTTGAAGCCTAAGACTGAAGTTGTGATGAATTCAAGAAAGAAAGATGATGTGAAGGGAAAAGCTCCATTGGTTGTTGAGAAAAAGGTTTTGAAAAAATGACAACACCAAGATCAAAACTGAACTTGTTAAGAATATGGTAACTAAAATTGACAAGTTTTATAAACGGGTTGCATCGTCTCAACAAACATGGAAGCCAAAAGTGGTTAAAAAGAAATCAAGTGTTCCAAAACCAACGGTTTCAGAGTCAGAAAAACAATCGTCTTCTACCACTCCGGTAAAGATGGATGGTCCTTTGAATTATTATGAACAATTGGAGAAACAATCTTCTACTCCACCAGAGAAGAAGAATGTTCAAAAGAAAAATCAACCAACTGGTCAACCTAAGAAAGATGAGTTCTTCTTATACAAAAAGGTTGAGGTTGGATCTGAAGATAGCTTGAAGATGAATGAAAAAAAATTTCCGCCACTTTACATTGCAAAATCTCACATCAATGTCAAGTTACCCGAGTCAAAAAAGGCTTGGGTGGCATCAAAAACTCACTAAATGTTTTTGAAATGTGCAGGAGCTTCCAAGATCCGTTTCACGTTGGATTATGGATAGTGGAGCTTCTCGGCACATGACGGGGAAAACAGCCCTGCTGTATGATGTTAGAAATTTCAATGGAGGTTATGTAGGTTTTGCAGGAAATCAAGGTGGTAGAATAGTTGGTGAAGGAACGTTATTCAATGGGATTGTTACGTTTGAAAGAGTGAATTACATCGCTGAGCTTGAAAACAATCTTCTGAGCATATCTCAAATTTGTGATCGCATGTATACGACGCATTTTACAGACAAAGAATGTTTGATCTTGAAACCAGGATTTGTTGTTCCCGAAGAATGGATTATCATGAGGGCACCTAGAGTGAATGATCTGTACGTGTTGGACATGAGCGTAGCTACTACAACCACGGGTCAAGCTCACTGTTTTGTTTCAAGAGCAACGGAAAAAGAGTCAAAGTTATGGCATCGAAAAATGGGCCATATTCATCTCCGAAAAATGAATCACCTGGTACATAACGACTTAGTAACTGGTGTTCATGTGAAAGGTTTTCATCTGGAAGGAGAGTGTATAAGTTGCATCAAAGGAAAGCAAAAGAAGAAATCACATCCTAAAAAGAAAGTCAACTCAGTCTCAAGACCGTTAGAGAGGCTCCATATGGATCTGTTTGGTCAAGTGAACGTTAAAAGTATTACCGGGGATCTCTACTGTCTACTAGTAACTGATGATTATTCCAGATTTTCATGGGTTTCATTTCTGAAGTCTAAAGATGAGACGTTTGATAGTTTGATGGCGTTGTTCAGAAAAATTGAAAACTTGTACCAAAGGCGTATCAAAAGAATCAGAAGTGATAATGGTACTGAGTTCAAGAACAACAAGATGGATGAATATTGTGATGAGAGAGGTATATTGCATGAATTTAGTGCTCCTTACACTCCGCAGCAGAATGGAGTAGCTGAAAGAAAGAACAGGACACTAATCGAAACGGCCAGGACGATGCTTGCTGATTCCAAACTACCTGTAAATTTTTGGGCAGAAGCTGTCTCAGCTGCGTGCTATACACTCAACCGGGTTCTCACAGTGAAGAAATTCAACAAGACATGTTTCAAGCTGATCAACAACCGCAAACCGAACCTGAAGTATTTAGAACCTTTTGGGTCTCCCTGTACAGTTCTAGAGCTTTTTGGAAAGTTTGGTGTAAAGAGCATTGAAGGAATTTTCGTGGGTTATGCTAGTCCATTGAAACGAGTCTTTGTTCCAAGCTTGAAGCAGATCATCGAAGCACAACATGTTGAGTGTCAGAGGTATACTATGCCGCCTCAGAATCCCAGTGACTCATGGCGTTTTAATTACGATAAATTATGGGATTCGTTTGACATTGAAGAAGAACAGGATTTCTTTGACGAGTTGGATATTTTGAGAGAGTATGAAGAATCACAGGAAAGATTCCCAGCAGAAACTTTTGTTCGTCAACGACAAGCTTCGAACGAAGATGAAGCAGGTCCAAGCAATGCTGGTGAACATGATGATATTCAGGAATCTCTTGCCAATCAGACGGTAGTCAACGATAATCAAGAATCTGATGATAGACCGATTTTTTATCATAGTGATTCAGATTCTGAGGGGGAGCAGATCCAGATTTCAATTCAAACAAAC
Organism: Helianthus tuberosus; assembly: GCA_030545235.1. Classification (NCBI taxonomy): domain Eukaryota; kingdom Viridiplantae; phylum Streptophyta; class Magnoliopsida; order Asterales; family Asteraceae; genus Helianthus; species Helianthus tuberosus. The sequence goes on from JARYGA010023362.1 coordinate 2,578, forward strand.
CCAGTCAGTGAACAAGGTGCAAATCAGAATGTCACAAATTTGGAAGGCGAGGTAGATGTTCCAGGCGAGGTGATGCCAAGAAAACTTTCATACCATCCAGAGGAGCTGATAATCGGAGAATTGCAGTCAGGCGTCCGCACTAGACGACAACTTGATCAAGGGCTTACGTGTTTTTATTCAAAAGTTGCTCCATTACAAACTGAGTTTTCACTAAGTTTTTTTTATTTCGCAGATCGAACCGCGAACTTATAAAGAGGCGCTTACTGAAGATTCTTGGGTCAATGCGATGCAGGAGGAACTGAGCCAATTCGAGAAGTTTGGTGTGTGGAAGTTAGTAGACTTGCCTGATGGTCAGAGGAAGATAAACACCAAGTGGGTGTTCAAGTGCAAAAGGGATGATCGTGGATTTTTTGTTGGTAACAAAGCTCGACTTGTAGTTCAGGGCTTTAGTCAGCTGGAGGGTATAGATTTCGCTGAAGTGTATGCTCCGGTTGCTAGACTAGAAGCGATCAGAATCTTCCTAGCATTTGCATCTTGGAAAAATTTCAAAGTATATCAGCTAGATGTGAAATCGGCGTTTCTCTACGGGAAGGTAAAAGAGGAGGTATATGTCGGTCAGCCACCGGGCTTCACCGATCCAATCCACAAAGACAAGGTCTATTTGCTGGATAAAGCGTTGTATGGTTTACACCAGGCCCCGAGAGCTTGGTATGAGACATTGTCTCAACACTTGCTAGCCAACAACTTCATCCGTGGAAAAGTGGATGCCACTCTCTTCACCAAAGAGGTCGACGGGCATCTTCTGATCGTTCAAATATACGTGGACGACATCATATTTGGGTCAACAAATGAGAATCTGTGCAAAGATTTTGAAAGAGTTATGAAGCAGAAATTTCAAATGTAATCGATGGGTGAGATGAAATTTTTCTTGGGACTTCAAGTTGATCAACTGCCTAAGGGAATTTTCATACATCAAACGAAGTACGTTCATGATATCTTGGAGAAATTCAGGATGTCAGGTTCTACTCCAGTTTCCACCCCATTAGCGACGAACCATGGGATAAACCCTGATCTCACCGGAGAGAAGGTAGATGAAACAATGTATCATTCCATGATCGGATCGCTGATGTACTTGACAGCTTCAAGACCCGATATTATGTATCCAACCTACCTCGCAGCGCGGTTTCAGTCTAATCCTAGAGCTTCACATATGGTGATTGTGAAAAGGATATTACGCTACCTGAAAGGAACTCCAACATTGGGGTTGTGGTATCCAAAAGAAGGCGATTTCACGCTCGAAGGGTATTCTAATTCTGACTTCGGAAGTTGCAAAGTTAACGCAAAGTCAACAACAGCGGGATGCCAGTTTTTCGGACCACGATTGGTCACCTAGCAATGCAAAAAAGCAGACCTCTATAGCTTTATCCACATGTGAAGCTGAATATGTATCTGCAAGCAGTTGCTGCTCTCAGATCATGTGGATCCAGCAACAGATGCACGACTACTGTTTGCAATTTCTTAACACCCCTATCTTTGTTGACAATGAGGCAGCGATAAACATTACTAAAAATCCAGTTCATCGCGCTAAAACCAAACACATTGAAATTCGTAATCACTTCATTAGCGATTGTTTTGAGAAGAAGTTGATACGAATTGAGAAAATCCACACTGACGAGCAAAAAGCTGATTTACATACCAAAGCATTTGATAAAACTCGTTTTCAATATTTGCTAAAATTGAACGGTATGAAGCTTTTATCGGTGTTGGAGGAGATTCTTGGCGTTGATGAAGGAGACATTGTAGATGATGTTGAGAAGCAATCTGCAATGGTTTGTCGATTTTTTACATGTTTTGGTATTTAGGGGGAGAGTAGGGTAATATTTTCAGAAAATTCAAAAATAGTAAAAAATTTCAAAAATACAAAAACATGAGATATTTTCAAAATCCAAAAACAATAGAAAACCAGAAAAGAGCTTGTGTAAAAAGGGAAAATGATAGTACATCAGCTTGACAGTTACCGTATGCTAAAGAAATGGAAAGTTTAAATGCGTTAAACAGTCTCGCTGATGATGTGCCGATAGGTTTTTACACATTTAGTAGGTTTGTTTGGGATATAAACCTAAATCTTTACTTACTTATTTCGTGGGGAACACTACTTGGATATATAGGTAACCCCTGAAATCTTGTTTGAAAGATCCCTCTTTCTGAGATATTAGGTCTTTATACTCAGTGATATCTGGGGTATTATCCTGGGACTTCTGATTTTGCGGAAGCAATGGCCTAGTCCCCGGAGAATACTTTACTGCTTGCTTGAAATATAGCGCCACCCTCAGCATAAAATGATGAGACAATAAAATTGTTAATCAATGATGTTGTAAAAAAAGATCCTCTAAAGGGGACACACCTAAAAGTCGAACCGTCATCTCTCTACTGAACGGAAGTTCTGACCTGAGCTCTCACGGTTTCGTACGGTTTCGTAATTTATTCCCTTACAGATATCATCTGTGGTATACTCATCTGTAAGACTGAATATTGGGATCTGGATACGGGAGTATATTCAAGAGGTGGGACACATGAATAAGTTTAAGTCTTTAAAACACTAAATTCGTATACTGGACAGATTGAAATGTGTGTGAGAATTTAAGTGGATCAGCATATCGACAATCTAAGCGAATTGTTTAATTCTGAGTATGAAATTAAAGCTTAACGGTACTTGTGACTTGTCGAACAGCTGATATGATTCCCTAACACGCTCACCAAAAATATGTTTGTAAATAGTTTACATTTACTGCATTTTATTTCTGTAATTCATTTCTAGCATAGAAACTTTATTAAAAATCCAAAAAGATTTTACATTTCTGCTTTATTTTCTGACAAACCAAAGTGGAAAGTTGATCTTCAGATTCAAATTGAAGCAGATGCAGGAAGTTTCTAAGCTGGATGATGAGTTTGGAGCTAATCATGTTAAACTTGAGAATTGAAAAGTCAAAACAAGTTCATTAATTTGAAACTTGTAATTTTCAGAAAAATTGTTTAAAAAAATGTTGAACAAATGTCAGTGTGATTTATCTCAGGTCAACCAAGGTCATTAAGTTGGACTTGGTAGATAAATTGAGTAATCAGGGTCACTAATTTGGACCTGAATACTTAAGTGGATTTCTAATTCTGACAAACTCTAACAAATGAGATTGAATGGTAAATTTGGATTGAAATTGTTATTGTCATATATCTTATATTTAGGTAGAGATTGTGCAGGAAACAGGAGTCAAGTTCCCCATGGCAAAGAAAATGTCAAAGTTTGAACCAGAATTCAAGTCCCAGCTTATCGAGAGGGGGAGTCTGCGAAAGGGGGAGTCAGAATTCTTGTAGGATCGTGAAACGACCAAACGAGTCGATCAGAAGAGTGCTCAGACAGAATCAGAGGCGGAATTCATTGATTCTGTCTTTGTTTAGCTTGTATTCACTATTAATTGTCTCGTTTATTGATCTAGAAGCAATTTACAGCACGTAGACACTTCGACAGCACTTCGGCGTCGGAAACAAGAAGATTACAACTGATTTCGTATGTAGGGTATTTATAGGGGACCTGATTTCGTTTGAAGGTGACATGGTGTCCTTCAAACGAAATTAAACATCTTAATTTCATTTGAAAGTGTCACCTGTCATGTTCAAATGAAATTAGCTCAATCACACATAAATCCTACCCTATTTCTCGTACAACGCGCCCTGATCTATCAGTTCTAATCTAAGACTCGAACGAAGATGAAGTCGACAGACAACTGCACTAACAGACTCCCCCTTGAATGTTGACAAAATCTTTAGTGAGAGTCTTCAACATGACGACTCTTCAATCTTGGTCGGTCTTCTTCAGGAATTTTTCCTGGAATCATGTACCCGGATCTTTTCTCTAGCTCTAACCTCGTCAGACTCCCCCTTTCATCAAGCTGGGATTTTTAGTCTGGAATTAGCTATCGCCTTTGAAATCAAACCCTGGCTTTAACTTTGATCAGCTCAACAAAACATAAGTTTTTACTTAAATCAATAAGAAAAACTTACTAGTAATAGTTACATCAAGTTCAAATTAATGACCCTGATTAACTAATCTCAACTTCTTTCTTAACTCAAAAATTTTTCAATTCAGCACACATACTCCCAATCCTGTTCATCATGTTCAGCACTTGGAATTTTGAATATCAGCTCTTCAACATCAATTGTCGAAAATCTTTTTGAATTTTTCAAAAACTTATGCTAAAACAGACGAAAATCTTTTTGGATTTTTGAATAAAATGAAATGAAATGCAGTAAAGAAATATTTACATACAATATTTTTGTGAGTTTGTTGTAAGAGGATCATATCAGTTTTTGAGACAAATCATCAGCACCGTTAAGCTTTAAACATTTTCAGTTCTAAACGATTCACATAGATTGACGATATTGTTGTCCACTTAAACTCAATCTAAAAACTTTCGACATGCTTACCAATACGTTAAGGTGTATTAATATTGCACTAAATTCTTATGGACCCCACGATCTCAGCATATCCCCTCATCATGCAATACACTGACTCAAGTAATGCCTTTTAAACTTTTATCAACTGTGATTTGTGCGAAAACAAAGCAGAATGTTTAAACATTAACAATCAGGTCGATACTTCCGTATGCGCAGAGAAAGTCCAATGTTTAAACAAAATAAGAAAATAAAAATAAGTTGAAGTTGTTTAGGCTTTAACCACCAGGTCGATACTTCCGTATACACAGAGGAGGTCCAAAGCTTAAACGAAACACCAAAGAAAATAAAGCAGAACGTTTAGGCAATAACATCCAGGTCGATACTCACGTATACGCAGAGGATGTCCAATGCTTAAACAAAATAAAGAAATCAAACAAGTTTAAATCTTTGCAAAATAAAATGCACAATCACAGCAACTTTTCAGTAAAGTTGTGAAAGTTCACAAACTTAACCAGTTTTATTTATAACTAAACTAAGTTCTATGCTTTCAACCATGTTTCCCACTAGAACTAGGCTTTTTCATTTAGGTTTGTATCGTTATCGCAAATCTACTAGTCTAGCTGAGCCTACCGTCACATCTTTAGTAAGATCGTTTATCACATTTTAACTTTCCATTTCTTTAGCATGATGTGACAGTCCAACTGATCTACTATCATTTCCTCTTTTTCACAACAAAACTCATTTTTGCATTTTTCAATGTTTTTGGCATTTTTCAAATTTTCAAATGTTTTTGGATTTTCTGAAAATTTCTTACTCCCCCTAAAATGCAAACACATTTAAGGAAATTTGAAAACAAACTATACAAGCAAAATTGACAACTGTTGTGAATTGCTTCAATTCGCCATCCACTTGGCATAAACAATCAGAACTCCCCCTGACAACAAAACATTTTCCCATAGTGATTTCAAAACACTTAAGTTTGTTTTAATCAAAATGGTTTTTCCAGAAAATTAGTTTTGTAAGTCATTTTTCAAACATGGGGATCATTCATCACCTTGTTTTCTTCAACCACTTGTATGATTTATCATTTCCTGATTTTCTCAACCCAATCTCTTGTAGAAAATCAAGTACAACTTAATGTCCCTGATTTACCACTTGTAAGTCGAAATATCACCAAAGTGAATTTCTCAAGAAAGATGCCGATTCATGCTCCACTATTACAAACCTGGGAGCTCCGGCAAGTCAGGTTTTTCATTTAAACAGATTCACCCAAGCCTGATGGTCCTTGGGTGCTTTTGAAATTCCATTTGATAATGATGGAAAATTTGCATCATTCATTTTCAAACCGGAATCTCCACTTTTTACCTCAACTACTGGCTCTTTTGGTTTTGACGAACCAGATTCATCACCTGAGCATGGCTTGTCTGACTTTGATAGGTCAGATTCATCGCCGACAACTGGCTCTTTTGTTTCCGAAGAAACAAATTCATCACCAGAAAGTGAAGATTTCACTTTCTTTTGTTTGTTAATATCTTGATTAACCCCTTTATCTTTTTTTTCATTCCCTCTTTCGTCCTCAGATTTGTATCTGATGAATTCGTTCTATTTTACTGATCAGTCTTAGGAGAGCAAAACGATTTATCAGAACTGTTATTCGCTTTGACGGCTATATCCGAGGACAAAATCCTTTCGAGATACTCTCTCGCTTTCTTCCTCTTTTTCCTCAGTCTGTCTTTTTGCCCCTGTGAAAGTTTCGCTTTCGGTTCTAGAACTTTCTGTTCTTTGGGCTTTGCTTTGACTGGTTTCGTCTTTGTCATTTTCTGAGATTCAGCCCTCGATCTTCCCATTGATCTCATTGGGCAATCTCTTGCAATATGACCTCTGATTTGGCATTCAAAGCATCTTCTTGTCTCATAACTCCAGTTCTGGCAGTTAAGAGCAATGTGTCCTCTCACACCACAAGTGTAACACACTCTGTTATCGTACCAATCACCATCTTCTGCCCAAACATTCAGATCATAACATTGTTTGGCTTGGTGATAATCATTTCTCCTCTTGAAAGCTGGATTTGTCTTTGAAGCACTGTGGTCAAAGCTGCATCACTTATTACCAACAGTTTTTGAGTTTTGATTTTCTAATTTTTGTGATTTTTTATCACGATTGGATAATTGGACTGATGAGCTTTTATTTTCTTTTTGAAATTTTTTTGACTTTTTATCTTTTTGTTTTTGTTCCACATTCTTCTTTACAGGTTTTTGCGTTGAGCATTCACCTTTCTCAGAAGAATGTAAAACAGTTTCTTGAAACATTTCATTTAATTTCAAAAATATTTTTCTTTTCTTAACTTCATCATCAGTTTTCTCATCACAATCTTCAATTTTGACTTTGTCAAAATTTGTGATATTGTCACTTATTGGAACAGGATTGATCGGTTTTGGACAGACATGTGATGTAGAATTCACAAAACCTTTCAATTTATTCTCAAGCTCATCAATTTTATTCCGAGCAATTTCAGCTTCATTTTCAAGCCAAATGATTTTCTGAAGATGAGAATTTATTTCAATATGTTTTTCAAGACTATTTTTAAAAATAACAGATTTTTCATCTTCTAAAACCTTCATTTGACTTTGAAAATCTTTTTCAATTTTTAATTTTTCATTTTCAAACTCTTTTTCTTTTTCTTTCAAAACTTTGTTTTCCAATGTCAAACTCTCTGCTTGTTTTAAGAGTTTGACATTTTCTGCTCTAGATTGATCACATTCTGAGCATTTCCCAGGCATCTTTTTAACCTCAGCTTTCTTCTCAGTCTTGAGAGCTGGAATTTCTTCAACATGTTCTTTCACACCAGGTTTGATTTGTTCTTTAGCTGTTGCTATTTTTTCTTTCTTCTCAACTTTGATCTCTTCTATAACAGTTGCTGCCTTTTGATTCTTTCTTTTTGCAGCTTGTTTTTCTTTAATCTTTTCAATTTTACCTGCATAAAACGACTTTCCATTATGATTTATAGGTGAAAGTTGTTGTTTAAGATATTCAAGTTCCCAGATTTCCTCTTCATAATTGTCACTCTCTTCATCGGACGAGTGATAAAAAACCGGAACTTTTTCCGAAGCTTCTTTTGCTGAGACTATTCTTTCTTCTTTGTTTATCGGAATATACTGCTGAGATTCATAATGCGCATATGCCAACACTTCTTCAAAATTCTTGTTTCGGTTTTTCAATGTTCACAAAAACAGTCCTTCAAACGGAATATCAAGCTTCAAACGAAATCCCCTTTCAAAACAAAACAACCACACTCAAACGGAATACCCTGTTCAATCAATCTACCTAATTTCGTTTGAAACACCCACTATTTCAAAAGGAATTGTTGAACTTGTATGACCTTTCAAACGAGATTGCAACTTGAAACGAAATAGTCAAGTTCAAACTAATCCCTCAAACGGAATATGATCCTCAAACGGAATTAACTAATCAGTTCAAACAGAATACATGTTTCAAGCGAAATCAACATGTATTTTCAAACGAGATCAGGAACAATGTACACTCTCAAATGAAATCAGCAAGCAATCTCAAACGAAATCAGCATGATGTCATCTTTTCGGTCCAAATTTTGTCCAATTGATCAAGTTTTAAGCCGATTTTAGGTCTGATACTTTCAAGGGTTTATTAAAACTAGGTTTTACACACAATATCAGAAAATCGGTTCTTTTTTTCCGTTAAAACTTGATTAAATTTGAAAAGAAGGTGTAGAAGTCAGAATTTCCAGCGAAAATGAACTAAACATTAAGAACTCTTCATCCTGAGCTCTGATACCACATGTAGGATTGTGAAACGACTTAACGAGTTGATCAGAAGAGTGCTCAGACAGAATCAGAGGCGGAATTCATTGATTCTGTCTTTGTTTAGCTTGTATTCACTATTAATTGTCTCGTTTATTGATCTAGAAGCAATTTACAGCACGTAGACACTTCGACAACACTTCGGCGTCGGAAACAAGAAGATTACAACTGATTTCGTATGTAGGGTATTTATAGGGGACCTGATTTCGTTTAAAGGTGACATGGTGTCCTTCAAACGAAATTAAACATCTTAATTTCGTTTGAAAGTGCCACCTGTCATGTTCAAACGAAATTAGCTCAATCACACATAAATCCTACCCTATTTCTCGTACAACGCGCCCTGATCTATCAGTTCTAATCTAAGACTCGAACGAAGATGAAGTCGACAGACAACTGCACCAACAATTCTGGATCAGCACTCAAAGGGGAGATTGAAGATTAAAGTCTGAAGATAAAGATTGTAGGAAGCTTTTACAATGTCAAGACAATTTGGAAAAAGACAAAGACAAAGACTAACGACTCGACACCGAAGACTTCGTCAACATCCAAGGGGGAGTCTGTTGGTGCACTAGTGTCTGTTAACTTCGTCTTAATCGAGTCTTATGTCTAGATAGGATAAACGAGCACAAAACAGGTTAGAAATTAGGGTTTTATATGTAAAAGTGGGTGATTCCACTTGAAAGTGACACAGATCAGTTCAAGCGAAATCAACATGTTGATTCCGCTTGAAATGGAATGTGACAGGTTCAAACGAAATCAGAACCTTATATATATGTGTGTGCTGGTGTCATTTGGAGCGGAATCAGGTCATATGTTTCTGAGCCGAGGTGCTGTCCGTTTGTCATTTGAACTTGTAAAAGCTCAGGAAATCAGTAATAGATAAAGATTAGAAAGGAACAAGCTGTGTTGACATCATTTACATTGATTCCACCTTTGTTTTTGATGATGAACTACTCAGATTGACTCGTTAGGGTCACATGACGATCCAACAAAGGTCAAAATGAATCACTTAGAGATTACATAACCAAATTCAGCAGAGAATCCTTAGAGATTCCTAATTTGGATATTGTTACAGCCGTCGAAGCTTTCAAAATGGGTTTACTTAAGGATTCACAATTCTATGATGATCTTGTCATGACCCCTTGCAGGAATCTTGATGAAGTAAGAACCATGGCCCTTAGATTCACCCATTCAGAGGATGATAAAAGGATCCAAGAGAGATTGTCAGGATCCTCAAAGCAGGAAAAGCAAGGATCCTACTTCAGGAACAACAAATCCAAATCGTACAACAAGTCTGATAATTAAAATGTGCATGTTGTGGAGCAAAAAGAGGATGATGAAGATTATCCACCCATTTCCGAATATTGTTTTGCTGTTGATAACAATGAACTAATCCTTGCCATGCAGAATTTAGGTGAAAAAGCTAGATGGCCCAGAAAGAATGATAAGCCAACTGCTACAAAGGATAAATCCAAATGGTGTGCCTATCATGAAGATTTCGGTCATCTCACTGATGAATGCATAGCACTCAGGAAAGAGATTGGTTACTTGTTAAGCAAAGGACATTTGAAGGAGCTATTTGGAAGAAAAAGGTCAAGGATCCAGGATCCTGAAAAGACTCCAGAAAGGGCTCCTGCTCCTCCAGCTGATGCCCAGATTATCAACTTCATTTCCGATGGATGAGATATATGTGGCACTTCCTTTTTAGCAGCCAAGAGGCATGCTAAAGAGACAAAGATGGAAAATGGGGATAGACCCATTCGAACCTCAATCCCTACACAGTATAAAGTCATATCCTTTGATGAGGACGACCGCGTAGATATTCAGGATCCTCATCATGATGGTCTTGTTATTACATTGTTTATTTCTAATCATTTTGTTCGCAGGATTCTCATAGACGGAGGAAGCTCAGTGAACATCATCCAACTTGATGTCCTCAAGAAGATGAACATCCCTGAATCATAAATTATCCCAAGATCATCGGTTCTTGTAGGATTCAGTAGAGAAACCAAGAATACATTAGGGGACATTAAACTTCCCATTTACATAGAGGGAGTTAATTCTTTTCAAAAATTTTGTGTTATAGATTGCTTATCCTGTTGCAATGTTATCCTTGGCAGGCCATGGATACATGTTATGAAAGCAGTTCCATCTACATATCATCAGTGTGTGAAACTCCCTACTCCATGGGGTGTAGTGAAGATAGAAAGTGACCAACAAGAAGCCAAAAATCATTACACTTCATCCATGAAGCCAGCCTCAAGACTCAGGGAGCAATAGCAATTAAAGTATCCTCCAAGAGATGTTCTGGAGGCAAGAGAACAAGATGTGAAAGATATCCTGATGAATCCTCAGGATCCGGGATCCTCAATAACATTGAACAGGATCTAGTATCCTTCCTAAAGAGGAGAAAAGCTACCTTTGCCTGGAAGCATGAGGACATGACAGGTATTTCTAAAGATATTATTACTCATAAACTTGGCATTGACAGGTCATTCAAACCCATACATCAAAAAAGGAGAAAGTTTGTACCTGAAAGGAATGCCATCATCCAGGAGGAGGTAGATAAACTGCTCAGAGCAGGTATTGATGTGCGTGTAGTGTTATAGATTTTTAATGTATATTTTAAGCCCTTTAACACTTTTTAGCCAAGTTTTAAATTTATAAAACACGATATTTACTAACACTAGACACACATATGGGCAAGTGCACCAATCGTGAGCGTAGTATAGTGTTGGTAAGATACCGAGGTCGTCCAATGACACAAGAGCTTTTAATACCGGTTTATCCTCAACGTCTAATCAAATCAAAAGTTTAGAAAAAGGTTTTAAACAAGAAAAATAAAACTAACTAAAATGCTTAAAAATAAAATAAAATAAAATAAAAACAGATAGACAAGATGAATCACTTGGATCCGACTCGTGTTTAGTGTAACCTTTGATTATTTCCGCACTTTTGCACTTTTTAAGAGATTATCTTAATTATTGTAGTAGGCCCCTCTTTTGAAGGTGACGTTACCCTCAAACCAGTAGTTTGAGTCAGCAAGGATACAATCCTAAAGGGTTGGATTATTGAAAGATAATTAATTAAGTTATTAATGCATAATGTGGTAGGCCCCTCTTTTGAAGGTGACGTTACCCTCCGCTAAGTAGTCGGAGTAAGCAGTGATACAGTCCTAAGTAGTCGGGTTAGAGTTTTAATAGTAGCTTACATATGAGGGGATCAAAGAGTTTGGACCACCGCTATCCAATACCGGTGGGTATTGAAGGAGGTCCTACTAAATTTGACCCAGGTCCTTGCAGGATCTATACACTGAACAACGCAAGACTCTTACCAAACCATTCCCTTAACCCCCGACCAGGTAGCCAACATATCTCCATATAGACCGTGGAGATATGAATGGTGAAAATCTTTTATTTTATATAGACAGTAAAATAATGCCAAGACACCACAGACAAATGATAAGGAAGATTCACCTTCAACATAAGAAACTAGTTATTAAAGTCATTAATACATAACCAAATAAAAAGTGCGAAAAGATTAAAAATAAAAAGTATTACACTAGACACTTGTCTTCACCAAGTGATGTAAGAGACTTAAGCAAACATGGCATTTGATTGTCAAGAACTCTTACGATCAATCTTGGATCCCGAGACTACTCACACACTCTATGATGGATGATGGATGATGGTGGTGGATGATGGTGTTGTGGTGGTGGTGGAGTGTGGGTGAAGTGTGAGAGAGGTGATGTGCCAAGGGATGGTTTGCAAATGAGCCAAGAACCCCTATTTATATCCTGAACAGAAGCTTGGGCACAGCCCCGTGTCCATTGGGCACGGCCCCGTGTCCATCCCCCTTCTCTTTCTTCATTAATTGCAGTTTGTCTGCATTAGTTGACCACGCCCCCGTGTCCGCTGGGCACGACCCCGTGTGCAGAAGCGTATCTGTACTATCAAGAGATCCTCAGATTCTGAGAATCTTAGAGTTGACCAAGACCCCGTGTCCGTTGGGCACGCCCCCCGTGGTGGGTGATAGAAGCATCTACAACTTTGTCTTTTCTGCAGACACTTGGGCACGCCCCCTTGCTCACTGAGCACGGGGCGTGTTCAGCCTTTTGTTCTCTTGTTTTGCTTGGGAAGATGCTGTTGAGGGGTCGGGCATGCCACGTTTATTCCTTTTCTTGTATTTATGCTGGATTTGGCTGCATTTTTGCTTCTTTTGTTCATTTAAGCTCTTTTAACCCTGAAAATACAAAAGGAAGACAAAAGCACACTTTTTCCAACATTAGTACTAAAAAGGGTTAGTTTTATGCCTCATTTGATGTAATTTATATGTTGCATTTTGCGCACATCAAATACCCCCACACTTGAATCTTTGCTTGTCCTCAAGCAAAACTCTTTATAATGTGGCTTTTACACTCCCAAATGGAACGGGTAGAAGAGAAGGTTTTTTGGGCTTGTCATAGAGTGTCGGGATTTCCAAGATTTTTTATTAAGTTTTATTTTTATTTATTTACAATCCTATTCGTCATGATTTATTTAAAACATTACATAAGATAAATTACTTATTAAGGCATAACATGCCTCTTTAAAATTCCATTTATATACAAGTTCACATACCTCACGGGGAATCACTCAACACTCGGCCGAAGGTGTATTTTTGTGAAAACACTTGAGAGAGGCATGGAACTTATTCCTACCATAAGCTTGCCAAGTAATCAATCATCCTCCTTTTTAACTAAAAACCTTTGTAAATATTAAGAGGACTTTTGGGAAAGGGTTAGGCTTGGGTTAAAGGTAGGTGGTTGGGTTAGTGGTTAGTAGAAAAGGGCGAAAGGCGTAAAAAACTTCGGTTTTCGTAAGACTTTTTTATTTTTATGACTTTTTAATTTGATGAAGCAATTACTCAAAAAAAAGTTCTTTTTGATAAACTTGTTTGTTTATTTCTTTTGGCTTCATCATCATTTTTTTTATAAAGTCATAAGAGAAACCAAGCTTTGTTACTAAGATAAAGGGTTTAAAATGAAAAATGGTTTTGGTGGGTAAAAGGGTGTTTGTTTTGGGTTAAGAAATGAAAAGGTTTAGGCTTAAAGGGGTTAACTAGGGGGATTTTGGGTAGGTGGTAAAAAAAAATAATGGTGTAGAAATCAAAAGGGTTAGTCCTAATTCCTCCATCATTTACTTACTCGGGTTTAAGTTGGTAAGGACCTGGAATGTATCGTCGTGGCAAGTTCTAGAGTCGTAAGAACCAAGCGGCTATTCACACAAGAAACGAAAAATGAGCATTTAGTTTATAGATATGTGTTTGTATGCTCAATAAAGGCTCAAAACTCACTTTTTGTGGGAAATGGTTTTTATGTGATCAAGTATATATAATCAAATTTTAACTAAACTTGTCATGCCGTTTCATAATTTTCTTATGTTGGTTCTTTTTATCACGACACTATTGGTTGTAAATTTGTAAAAATATAACCTTTTTAGAATTTAAAATTCCCAAGTTAAACCTAGACAAGTAAAAAAATAAAAAAATTTTGAAAAAAATTTGGGGTGATTAGCGGTTCCAATAGAGTTTTGTGTAAGGCTTGTAATTAGGATTTGCAAGATTCAAGGTTTTAACATCCCCCCCACACTTAAATTACACACTGTCCTCAATGTGTCCCAAAAATAAGTTTTTAGGTTGATTGAATGTGTAAAAAGGTGTGAAAAAGCAAAAATTTATGTTACTGGGCGTCTGGCCACGGCCCCGTTTCGGACGACGAACACGACCCCTGGTCAAAATGCCAGTAACGATAACTTACAGAAGGTGGACACGGGGGCGTGTCGGCTGAGCACGACCCCATGTCTGGCAAAAATCTGCAGAATTTTTACAAACAGCAGGTCTGGGGCAATGGGCATGGGGGCGTGCCGGCTGGACACGACCCCGTGTAGACAATCTGCAAAGGTGAAAAACAGGTTTCTGGCTCCGGTTTTCCTGTCCCGGCTTTAGTAGCACTAATATTTAGTGCTCTAAGCCTCGTATGTACCTGTTTTATCAATAAACACTACACCAAACCATAGCAAGCATCCTAAATTACCATTGTTCAAATATCCATACCACAAATTTAAAAAGAAAAATAAATGCAGAAAGTAAAAAGAGTTAAAGGAAGTAAATTGTCCAACACACGGCACACAGGCCGGAAATTGTTCATGAGAAAAGGGGGTTACCCTGTGGGACCTCCAACCAGCTGCTCCTACCTCTGCTCCTCCCGCCTAGTCCATGTCCTCGTCTTCATCATCATCTCCTCCTCCATGCCCCGTCATGTACTCCCGGATGCTCCCAATGTCATCCTGTATGTCAGAGATGTTTCTCTCAATTGCTCCGACCCGGGTGTACGTGTTGCTCGCCATGTTATAGGTGTTTCTGGTGCACATGAGGTTTTCCTGCAATAAATCATGTAAACTTTGAAAATTAGGAAAACCGCCTCCTTGTGAGGAGGATTGGCCCGGATCACCATGGGGCTGATACTGGTATTGAGGAGGAGGCTGGAAGTGTGGAGCATATAGGACGAGTGCCTCTTGCGGGTTCCATGCATGCCCCTGGACTCTTTGGAAGCTAACCGTCCCGTCTTCGGCTTCATAAATCAGGTTCATGGAGCGGCAGATGTGTATGTCCACTGTCCCCGACCATGGGCTCTTTTGGAAAGACCTGGGCATGTTCACGAAATGCTTGAAGAGACGGTATACCCACCCTCCGAAGAAGATAGGGGTTGGTGGAGTAGCGAGCTGGTTCCAATGCATGTTTCGGAGCAGGAGGTACGGAACATCGAGGTGGGTGCGGGTATGAATGCAATGAAGGACCACCAGATCTCTCAACCCTACAACGCCACTGCTATCATACCTTTGGCTAAGAGAGTATGTGAGGACCCTATGGATGTAACGGTAAAGAAGGTCCCTCAACTTAGTGTTCTTAGTGCTGCTTGGGTTGTAGTGCCATTCTCCTATTTGAGCCCAAGCGACTTGGTGTTCGTTTTCTGATAATTCACGTAACCCTCCGGTGTTTTCTTCATTACCCGCATCTTCCTCCGCATACAACCCCACTATTGACCCAAACTGTGCCATCGAAATCGAGTACTTAGTCCCCCCACATCGGAATTCTACTCCATCATTATCAAATGGGTCGGCTCTTGAAATGAACACGAATGTGCTATAGAATTCCAGATTATATTCGTGGACTGAGTGAAGTCGAGTGGTTAGGGCGGCTCTTAGTGGGCCGGTGACTAGGTTGTTAAACCGGTCAAGCTGGTTCACTGTTGCTAAAAGATCCATGCATACTTGTCGTGGGTATTCCTCCGGCCTGGTTCGAAGCACATCGTCTCTTGCTTTAGCATCCAACGCATTTGCATTGAACCTTGTGAATTTCTTGGACATCTGAAAGAATACACCAAACAATTAGCACGAAACAATGAAATTTTCGGAGGAAACTGAAAACAGTCGGGTGAACACGGCCCCGTGTTCAGCGGACACGCCCATGTTGGTCAGAAAATAGCTGGACACGCCCCCGTGCTCTGCGAGCACGACCCCGTGTCCAGACGTCTGTTTCCCAAAAATCCCATTTTCGACCTAGTCCTGAAAACTTGAAAATTTTTGGTCCAGTAGGGGCGTTTTCCTCGAAAATGAAACCCCAAGTGTCGTTTTTCCCAAAACAAACCGTTTACCCCTTCGATTTTATGTTTTTTGGTTCAAAAACAAGGGTTTGGGGTTTTGTAAGAAATCGGGCAAATCTTTGAACAATACAAGTGGATTTACTTCCTATAACATGAATCTAAACTAATGCTAACATATTTATGCAAAAATTCGAGGTTCGATCCGGATGAAGTTCAAGAACCCTAGATTTTTCCCCAAATTTTTTATGTTTTAACTACATGCAAATGCTTAATCTAACTACTAATGATGATAGAATCATACCTTGATGTTGTTAGAAGTAGAGGAGACGTCGAAATCTTGCAGAAAAATCGCCTGAACCAGAGAGTTTTCGGGGAAACGGGGTGTGTGGAAATGAGGAAACTGTTTGGAAAGGGGTTTTATCCCGACAGTTGCGCGGACACGGCCCTGTGGGTGGGCAACTTTTTTTTAGTTATTAAGTGCTCGTGTGAGTGCCCTTGTTTCCTAGAAACTTGGTTAGAAGACTTACCGATTTAGATGTCAACCCGTTTGTTCGTAACTCACCGAGTATGATGTTGATGCTTTTATTATTCGACCGTTTGAAGCGAGATTTCTTCCTCCTCATCCTCAATAAATCCATGATAGAGCTTCAGCCGCTGGCCATTGACTTTGAATGGAATTCCATTCCGAGATTTAATTTCTACTGCACCGTGTGGGAAAATATGGGTGATGGAAAAAGGTCCTGACCACCTAGACTTTAATTTACCAGGAAACAGTCGAAGTCGTGAATTAAACAATAGAACTCGATCTCCTACTCGAAATTCATTAGGTTTAATATGTTTATCATGCAATACTAAATAACATATTATACAAACGATCTCTTGCAGGTCTATATCTAAGGTGCATCAAGGATCCAGAAATTCAAGAAGTTCTCAAGGATTTTCATGAGGAGATTGTGGAAATCATACTGGGGGCAGAGCATTATTCTCAAGGATCCTTAGAACAAGATACTATTGGCCCACAATGTAGAAGGATGCTGTGGATTATGCGAAGAAATGTGATGCTTGCCAAAGACATAGCAATATCCTTCATCAACCAGCGGAGCTCTTGCATCTTATATCCTCTTCCTGGCCATTCATGAGATGGGGAATGGATATAGTTGGAAAACTTCCCAAAGCACCAGGAGGAAAAGTATTTATGCTTGCTATAACTGACTACTTTTCCAAATGGATAGAAGCTGAAGCCTTTGCACAAGTCAGAGAAAAGGAAGTTATATCCTTTATTAAAATAAATATTATTACCAGATTTGGTATTCCTTCTGAATTTTTTTGTGATAATGGATCCCAATTTATTGGGAGTAGAACTACTAATTTTTGTGATAGTTGGGGGATTAAGATGATAACATCAACACCAGTCCACCCACAAGCTAATGGTCAAGCAGAATCATCTAACAAGATTATTATCAACAACTTGAAAAAGAAGCTTGGATCCAAGAAAGGAAAATGGGCAGAAGAGCTACCATATGTATTATGGGTTGATAGAACAACTGTAACACCTCGAAAATTTATGTCCAATAATGTATCGACACGTGTCATAAGCTTTAAACGTGTAAAAGATTACTTTAGAGGGACTAAAGTTGACAAACAAAGAAAGTATGTGAATATAAGGGTTCAAAGTGTCAACAATGGGTAAATATACTTTACTGTAACCCTACACGATGTTTATACCCTTAAACAAATGAATCATGGATCATACGAAGCTAATTGTGGAAGAAAGTGAGAGATTACAAACTACAGGGGTTAAAAGTGTCAACATGTTTAAAGTATACCTCTGAGTGACCTTTTAGCAAACCCGAAGCTTTGTAACGATAAATTATACTCACTAGAATATGTGATAAAAATTTCACCAAGTTTCGTTATCGTATGAGAAAGTTATGACAATATCCGTATACGAGGGGTTAAAGGCGTCAACGTTGAAATTTATGACTTTTTGGGTGATCACAAAGTTAACCAAGGACTTAACAAAGTCTGTATAAGTCTTGGAGCCCTTAAAAGTTAAGTTAGAGGGTCAAAAATGCAAATTTGGAACTTAAAACCACGTTTAAAAGGACCAGGGGCTGAAATGTAATAAAGGAAACTTGTTTGGCTGGTTCTGATCACCCACACGGGGCGCGTAAGGTGAGACCAGAACCTTACGCGGGCCGCCTGGACCTCCCAGCATCAGAAAATGCGTACAGATGCCAGTTCAGGCCTGTTAACTGACTCAAAACCTTGTTTTTACATACCAGGGGCTGCCCCAATGGTATTTCATGCATAGGGGGCACTTGTCTTGATCTGGGAACATCAATAGACCTCCTTGGCATGATCTTGTTGCATCAATTTTGCTATATAAGCTCCCTTCATGTTGCAACTCTTGTGCCATTCATTTGCAAACTTTCACAAGTTTATTTCTGGAGCTCTCTGATCAGCAATCAAAGCTTCTTAGGCTTCCTAGTCGTGCTTAGGACCCTTGTAAGTGTCCTTAACTTTCCTTAATTCAGTTTAGCTTAGTTAATTAGCTTAAAGTCAAACCATCGTAATTAAGGTTTGACTTCGTCATTAGTCTTAATTTGTTAAGTCAAATTCCAAATTGAAAGTACCTATGAGTTGGTAATTATGTGGGGAATAAACCCTTAAAAGGGCACCCTCTGATTCCCACTCTAACTAGGCCAATTGTCGGGTCAAAGTTAATCTTAAAAAGTCAACAGAAAGCTTATTTTCAAATTAATACATAATTAGCAATGTAGGATCCATGCAACCCGTTTTATCATTAATATAACTTGGTAATTAATGTAAGAACATGTCTAAACATGTTCAACCCGACAATTTTCAGTTTAGGCTCGGTTCGGAATCGAAAGTCGCATAATTTGACTTCTGCTTTGACTTTCAGTTCTGACCCGTTTGAGCATAGTTTTAGAAATTCCTAAGAGCTTTATTTGGACAAGGTTTCATATTAGTGTAACCCTCTGAGGTTATACAACTTGGTTTATTAGTTATCCGATTCATATGCATGTTTCCGTTAAATGCTTAAATGTTGACTATTATGCCCATATGACCTTAAAACGTGATTTTTGAAAATGTAAAAGAATAGAAACCTTAGTTACTGATTTATAGACTTGTCCCTAAAATTTGACATCAGTTTGAGGTCTAGATTAGGAGTTATGCTCATTAGCGTAATTAGAAAGCTTTTTATTAAATAAACGGCGTAATTAGCATATAGCCTATCTAAACCCAATTTTTGATACCAAACTTTTTACCCACTGATGTAATATAATATTTTGGGATTTTAGAAGATTTTTATTTAATATTAGGCTGAGCATAACATAGAGTTCTATGCATGATTCGGTAATTGCCGGTTTTAACCTTTTGGGCTATAAAATGAGTTTTACAAATTATTTTGATACCAAACCTTTTTCGACTGATCTAATATGATAAATAAAACATTTTGAGCCTTCTGGAATAATAAAAATATCAGCTTTCCTTTAAAAATCCGGAAATAGCTCAAAATCGCCTTTTTAAGCGTTTTTAACGCATAGTATGTATTAAAACTATTTTAAACATATAAGATTTGATGCCTACTGATATTTTCAGTAAATTATTATATATTAACAGTAAGAAAATGTTTTAAACTCAGATTTCCAGTTTTGACATTTTAAGCCTATGTGAAATTACCAAAATGCCCCTAAGGTGCATAGTTTGGTTTTAAATGATAAATTTTACATATATGTAATACCCTACTGTTATAACTTATTAAATTAAGTATTTTTACTGATTATATTAGACCTTTAACTCAGATTAATATTTAAACTTTTTTATAACCTTTAAAATGATCAAAATGCCCCTACGGGGCATAGTATTGAGATTAAATCCATTTCGGGCATAATAGAAGATATCTTACTGATGTCACAACATATTTAAGGAATATTAACTTAGGAAACCTGTATATGACCCATATGATTACCCGTTACGCATCTTGCGCGTTCGGTTCGGTTTATGTAACTAGTTTGCATAAATTGACCGAAACGGGTCAAACCTTATCATTTTTGTCTCAAAATACAGAATGTGTTTAGTTTACCTATATTATACAAGTCTTCAAACTTGTCGGGTCTAAATCACATTCTATTCCGGTCTTCGCTTAATCGTGCGTTTGAACCGTATCTTCCTTTAAAACTAACCGGTCTAAGTTTAGGCTTAATTAAAGATCCGTTAGGAATCTAATAGGTTATTAAAAACCTTTGTTCCAAAATAGGAGACACGGTAAAAGCTACACGCACTTGCTATTTGTGATTAATACTTGCAAAGGTAAATACTTTTAACTTATTTTCCCTATACGGGCTTGGGGTACGGTATATAAAATACCGCTTGGTCGGGCATTGAATTTTTAATTGTATGAAGGTTAAATTATTGAAATGTCCCGTTTAAATTGTTTTGTTTGCTTAAAGCCTTTGGGGGGTTAATGACCATGTCCCGGATATCCTTGGCATCATTTTACGAAATGGCCACGACCTAAGCACACGGGTGTAGGCGTACACCCGTTAGGGCATATATAAATAATAAGGTATAACCGCCGGTTTTGGGAATAACCCGCCGCGGGACTATATCATGTGGTGTGTCTATTAAGCTCTAACCCGGTGTCAACCCGGGCTACTGAACGCATAAGGAACATGTAATTCTTTTACAAGTTTATATATAAATAGTTATCCCAAGTTATAAAATATTTTGTGCCTTGTGCATTCAAATCAATTTTCTAAACCTTTTCAAAATGAGTCAGTTAATTGTATTTACCAGTGTAAACTGACGTATTTTCCCAAAAAGGTTAACTGCAGGTACTACGCGTAATAGGCTGGCCTCTCCTTAGCATCATTAAGAGTCTCGCAAGCTTGGATGCATTTTGAGTCTATTGAACTTCGTTTTCTGTTTATTTGATCCGCCTGTGGATCTGTTTCAACTACGTTGTGATACTTAATATTACAATTTTTATTCAGTTAAAATAAATCTATCTTTTGCTTCCGCTGTGCATTTAAAATTGTGTTGTTTGACTATGATGACATCAACTACGTCACGATACTCCCCACCGGTAATACGTGGAAATATCGGGGTGTGACAGGTTGGTATCAGAGCCAACACTGAGTGAATTAAACACTTGCCTTTTGTGTTTAATCTCAGTTACACAGTTGCACATTCCTAAATTTTCGAGTCTATACAAAGAACTTAGGACAAATCCCGATTTGTTTTTATTTTTGTCTTTTATATATATCCCTTGTTGTTATCTGTGTTTATGTTGACAGGTTAAAAGATGCCACCAAGAGTAAGAGGGAGAGGAAGAGGCAAGGGGCCACACGTTGCCCTGAATGACCATGAGGCCGGGCCTTCGCACCGGCAAACACCATCAGATTCACTTAACCCGAGTCCTCAAGATAACTGGAGGACCTATACTGAACCAGCAAGGCGCTCAGTTTCGTTGAGCTCCTCCCCTTTGTTTCAAAACTCCTTTGGGCCTCGCTCTGAAAATGAGCCCCATAATTCCCACCAATCTTACATTCCTCTCCAGGGCCACAACTCACCTTTTGATGACCCAACACCCTTTTTCCAGAGCCGGTTCAACCCGGCAAACTACCTTGGAGAACCAATGGGTTTTAACCCACTAGGACCTGAATACCATTTCTCAGGCGACCATGCAATGGACATGGATGAGGACACCGACCCCGCAGAGCCACCGTCCGGAACCCCTAATCACCCCATCGAAATTTCGGATGGGTCACCTTTCGTGGGATCACCTTATAATGGTCCCGACAGTTATGAAGAAAGGTTCCGACAGATCGACTGGGTGTTTACTCCCAGTTACCACAACTCTCCACAGCAGCAGCAGCAGCAGGATCCCTCCGAGGATTCTCGTTATGTCGCGGTCACTCCGCCACCACCACCAGTTCAGCAACTGCCTCCGGAGCCACCTAGGCGAAGGAGAACAACTGCACGGATGTCCCTGCGAGGAGGAGTGCATATCAGTACCCCTCACCCCTCAACCCTTAAGTGGCAGCCGCTACTCGGCACTCCATGAAGAACCGCAGATGGGTGATCCTTCAAACCCCGTCTCGGAAGTAAACTCTACACCTATCGCGCCACCACCGTTGGGCTTTGGCGACCCTATACCTACATACACCGGTGCGGCGACATATAATCCCTTTGAGCAGCCGATCCACACCAACTACAATTATGCCGAGGCTGACCCTTACTTGGTAGCAGCGGCAAACTACAATGCCCATCATCCGGAAGGATCCTTTGGGATCCCATATCAAGTCGGATACTCACACTATGGGTACCCACCTTATGGGTATCAGCAACCGCCGCCTCCTCAACCTCCGCTATATCAGCAACCCCCGCAGCCGCCAGTGATGTCATCTCCACAGCATCAAGAGATTCTCCAAAGGATAAATGAGGTGCGGCAGGAGGTACGGGAAGACCGTAGGCAAAACCGTGGAATGTTCAAGAGTTTGGCAAACTTAATCAAGGGAAAAAGCAAGAAGGATCATTAAATCCTTTATTTGTTTGTTTGTTATTTGTGTTGTAATCATGTCCCTGCGTGGAAATTTGTTTATGTATTCTGCCCCTGCGTGGGCATGTCTTTCTGTTTACCCCTGTGTGGGTATGTTATTTCTGTTTAAGCCCCTGCGCGGGCATGTTATTTCAGTAGAAGTCCCGTTTAGGGCAAATCTGTACTTGTTTAAATTTTGCAGTGGAATGATTTAATTCAAATTTTCTTTTTGCTAAATTATATACATAAATAGAATATGTGAAATAAATGAAAAATAGCATTCCTTTATATAAGATCTATCATTATAATAAAATGATAAAATCTAAAAAGGGACAAAACCTAGCCATGTGTCATTATAAGACAGGGCCAAGATGGTAATTCCTCAAATTAGATTCAGATCCTTATTAACACCTCAATTTAGGATTGTTCTGCGTTAAATATTAAAAAGAATCTTAAAGGTAAAACCTAAGTCTATATGTCGTTGCAGACATGACCAAGATGGTAAAACCTATTCGAAAGGTTCCAATCCTTGTTAACATCTGATAACATGTTAACACTCTTGACAAAATGTGATTCGATAAAATCGCATGAGTCATCCCTATATTGGATTCTCCCAAATACTTTTATTTAAATTAAAACGTCCATTAGGGATATAACGCCTACGGGCTATACTCATTGTCATATAAGACAAAAGACAGTCGTGGTCTTCAACCCCCTGTTAAGAAGAGGTAATGAATTATACTTAAAACCTCAATACCATGACCCTATAAGATCATGATTAAAAAAAATTTAAAACCGTCCACGTGACTAGGGCCTTTTTGCCATTAATATATTTTAATTCTAACTAAGGATTATTATAATATCCTGAATATATATATATATATATATATATATATATATATATATATATATATATATATATATATGCTTAATTAATCAAAATGGTTTCTTAAATACCATGATTAATAAATCTTCTAGAATAATAAAACTATTATAGACCTCTGAATGATTTAAAATCATTATTTTATATAGCAAACAAGCTACATGGCTGGGTCAGACAAAGCCAACAGTCACCCTAGAGATAATCATGACACCTCCAGAGTCAACGTAGCAGGAGCAGAATTACAAGCATTAATAGATAATGCTCTGAAGCGAGCTTTGGAAAGGCAGTTCAATGAATCCAGTGGTACGCATGTCAGGACCCAATCTGTACCACACTCTAAACCACCCTCAAAGACTCATACTGCTCACAAGAGTGATTCCCATCACTCAACGAACCAGAGGAGTGTTCCATCCAAGAAAGTTGTGCTAAACCAAGAACCACGTGCTAAAGGTTGCACCTATAAGTACTTTGTTTCCTGCAAACCCATGGATTTTACTGGGGAGAAAGGAGCAGTTGATTGCATGTCATGGTTAGACGAGATGGACACTGTAGTAGATATCAGTGGTTGCGCTGATAAGGATGTGGTGAAGTTTGTATCTCAGCCATTCAAAGGTGAGGCACTAGCCTGGTGGAGGTCTTTGATCCAAGCCACTGGGAAAATCCCATTGTACAATCTGTCTTGGGAACAGTTTGTGACATTGATTAAGGAGAATTACTGCCCTCAGCATGAGGTTGAAAATATTGAAGCTGATTTCTTGTCTTTGGTTATGAAAAACCTAGATTGTCAAGCCTACCTTACGAGCTTCAACACTATGTTAAGACTGGTTCCGTATCTGGTGACTCCGGAACCCAAGAGGATAGCTCGTTTCATTGGGGGTTTGGCCCCAGAAATCAAGGCCAGTGTGAAGGCCTCTAGACCAGCTACTTTTAGGTCTGCAGCTGATATATCATTGTCACTTACTTTGGACGCGGTCAGGCAGAGATCGCTCAGAAACACAGATGCTGAGAAAAGGAAGCATGAGGATGACAACTCACGACGATCAGACAAGAAGCATAAGAGAAACAATGACCACAAGAAGAGTTCTGGAACTAAGAAGGATGGTCATCAGTCGGGTGATAAGCCCAAGTGTAAGGTCTGTAAGAAGCACCATTTCGGGAGGTGCAGATATGAATCGAAATCCCAATCACAGCCCAGAGTTTGTGGGATTTGTAAATCTTCTGAGCACAAAACCTTAGACTGTAAGAAAATCAAGGATGCTACATGTTATAACTGCAATGAAAAAGGGCATATCAAGTCCAACTGCCCAAAGTTTGCTAAGAAAGCTGAGGAAGGGAAAAAGACCAATGCTAGGGTCTTCCAGATGAACGCACAGGAGGCAATTCAGAATGATAATGTTATAACAGGTACCTTCCTTATTAATGATGTTTATGCAAGGGTGTTGTTTGATTCTGGAGCAGATAAGTCATTTGTTGATGATAAGTTTTGTAAGTTGTTAAACCTGCCTGTTAGAACCCTAAGCATAAAATATGAGGTTGAATTAGCCGATGGTACCACAGAAACCGCATCAACCGTATCAGATGGATGCTTCATATCCATTAGGAACCACTCTTTTCCTTTGTCCTTACTTCCTTTGAAGTTAGCCGGTTTCGATATAGTTATAGGCATGGACTGGTTATCTCGTAACCAGGCCCAGATTGTTTGCAACAAGAAGCAAGTAGTGGTCAAGACTCCGTCTGGTGAGCCACTTACCATTCAGGGAGATACTCAGTATGGAATGCCTGAGCAAGTGTCTATGCTCAAGGCATCTAGGTGTTTGAAGAAGGGTTGTGTCATTTATATGGCACATGTAACTATTGATGAGCAGAAGCCTAAGATTGAAGATATCCCCGTCATTTCTGAATATCCCGAAGTATTCCCTAAAGAATTACCTGGTTTGCCACCAGATAGGCAAATAGAGTTCAGAATTGACATTATTCCCGGAGCAGCTCCTGTTGCAAGGGCACTTTACAGGTTGGCACCAACAGAGATGAAAGAGTTGAGGACTCAGCTAGACGATTTATTGGCAAAAGGGTTCATTCGTCCTAGTTCATCTCCTTGGGGAGCACCAATCCTGTTTGTGAAGAAGAAGAAGGATGGGTCGATGCGTCTATGCATCGACTATCGCGAGCTTAACAATGTCACTATCAAGAATAGATATCCATTGCCTAGGATCGACGATCTGTACGATCAACTGCAAGGGGCAAGTTACTTCTCTAAGATCGACTTGAGGTCAGGCTATCATCAGCTGAAGGTTAAAGATGAAGATGTGCACAAGAGTGCATTTAGGACTCGTTATGGTCACTACGAGTTCTTAGTGATGCCTTTTGGGCTCACTAATGCACCAGCAGCATTCATGGATCTCATGAATCGCGTCTGCAAGCCTTACTTAGATAAATTCGTCATCGTCTTCATCGATGACATTCTCATTTACTCAAAGAGCCAAGCTGACCATGAGAAACATCTTCGATGCATTCTGAAACTGCTTCATCAAGAAAAGCTCTATGCCAAGTTTTCAAAGTGTGAATTCTGGCTTCGTGAGGTCCAATTCCTAGGACATGTTGTTAGTGAGCGTGGTGTCCAAGTGGATCCCGCCAAAGTTGAAGCTGTCATGAATTGGCAAGAGCCAAAGACGCCTACAGAGATTCGTAGCTTTCTAGGTTTAGCAGGATATTATAGGCGATTTATAGAAAACTTCTCAGGGATTGCTGCACCCCTAACTTCATTAACCCGTAAGAATATTAAGTTTGACTGGGGTCCTAAGCAGCAGGAATCCTTTGACATTCTTAAGTAGAAATTGAGCAACGCTCCAGTACTGACGTTGCCAGATGGAATTGATGAATTTGTGGTATATTGTGATGCATCGCACACAGGTATGGGATGTGTGCTTATGCAGAAAGGCAAAGTTATTGCCTATGCTTCTCGACAGTTAAAAGTGCACGAGAAGAATTACACCACCCATGATTTGAGGTTGGGTGCCGTTGTATTTGCACTAAAACTGTGGAGACACTACTTGTATGGAACCAAGTGCGTGATCTATTCAGATCACAAGAGCCTTCAACATCTGTTCAATCAGAAGGATTTGAACATGAGGCAGCGACGATGGATGGAAACTTTGAATGATTATGACTGTGAGATAAGATACCATCCAGGCAAGGCTAATGTGGTTGCCGATGCCTTAAGTAGAAAAGAAAGAGTGAAGCCCATAAGAATTAATGCCAAGAGCATTGAATTAAAGAATAGTTTAAATGAAAGGTTGTTAGCTGCACAAAAAGAAGTTGTATTAGAAGCTAACTATCCTGATGAAAAGCTAGGAGTAACTGAAGAGCAGTTATCCTATGGCAAAGACGGAATCCTAAGGTTAAATGGACGAATATGGGTTCCAGTGTATGGAGGACTTCAGGATGTCATCCTCCAGGAAGCCCATAGTTCTAAATACTCCGTTCATCCTGGAGCTGATAAGATGTACCAGGATCTGAGAGCAAATTATTGGTGGATAGGCTTGAAGAAGTCTATAGCTACCTATGTAGCCAAATGTTTGGCATGCGCTCAAGTCAAAGCTGAACATCAAAAGCTGCCAGGTTTGCTACAACAGCCTGAACTTCCCACCTGGAAGTGGGAAATGGTGACAATGGATTTTATCACCAAATTACCAAAGACAGAGAAAGGAAATGATACTATTTGGGTGATAGTAGATAGACTGACTAAGTCAGCACATTTCCTACCCATTAAGGAGACCTATAGCTCCGACATGTTAGCCCAATTGTACGTAGATAAGATTGTATCTCTGCATGGCGTACCAGTGTCTATTATCTCTGGCAGAGATACTAGATACACATCACATTTTTTGAATAGTTTCCAACAATCATTGGGCACGCGCTTAAACTTTAGTACGGCTTTCCATCCTCAGACGGACGGGCAGAGTGAGCGTAGCATCCAAACTTTGGAAGACATGCTTCGAGCATGTGTGATTGACTTAGGTGGTAGTTGGGATAACCACCTGCCATTGATCGAATTCTCCTATAACAATAGCTACCATACAAGCATTAAGGCAACACCTTTTGAGGCATTATATGGTAGGAAATGCAGGACGCCTATTTGTTTGGCAGAAGTAGGAGAAGCTCAGTTATCAGGACCTGATATAGTCCTTGAAACAACAGACAAGATTGCCCAAATTCATGACCGCCTGAAAGCTGCCAGGGATAGGCAGAAAAGCTACGCAGACTTAAGGCGTAAACCTCTAAAGTTTGAGGTTGGTCATAAGGTTTTCCTTAAAGTATCACCTTGGAAGGGAGTGATGCGTTTTGGTAAGAAAGGCAAATTAAGCCCAAGGTACATAGGACCATTTGAGATCATTGAATGTGTCGGATCCGTGGCCTATAAGTTAAACTTTCCTGAAGAGCTCAGTGGTATTCATAATGTATTCCACATCTGCAATCTAAAGAAATGTCTAGCTGATGAATCGCTAGTCATACCACATACGGATGTGCATATAGATGAGAGCTTGAAATTTGTGGAAAACCTTTGTCGATCGAGGATCGACAGGTTAAGAAGCTTCGAAGGAAGCATGTGCCGATTGTAAAGGTCAAATTGGGATGCCCGCAGGGGTCCCGAGTATACATGGGAGGTAGAGTCCACAATGAAAGAAAAATACCCTCATTTGTTTCAGTAAATCTCGAGGTCGAAATTTCTTTTAAGGGGGTGAGGATGTAACACCTCGAAAATTTATGTCCAATAATGTATCGACACGTGTCATAAGCTTTAAACGTGTAAAAGATTACTTTAGAGGGACTAAAGTTGACAAACAAAGAAAGTATGTGAATATAAGGGTTCAAAGTGTCAACAATGGGTAAATATACCTTCCTTAATTCAGTTTAGCTTAGTTAATTAGCTTAAAGTCAAACCATCGTAATTAAGGTTTGACTTCGTCATTAGTCTTAATTTGTTAAGTCAAATTCCAAATTGAAAGTACCTATGAGTTGGTAATTATGTGGGGAATAAACCCTTAAAAGGGCACCCTCTGATTCCCACTCTAACTAGGCCAATTGTCGGGTCAAAGTTAATCTTAAAAAGTCAACAGAAAGCTTATTTTCAAATTAATACATAATTAGCCATGTAGGATCCATGCAACCCGTTTTATCATTAATATAACTTGGTAATTAATGTAAGAACATGTCTAAACATGTTCAACCCGACAATTTTCAGTTTAGGCTCGGTTCGGAATCGAAAGTCGCATAATTTGACTTCTGCTTTGACTTTCAGTTCTGACCCGTTTGAGCATAGTTTTAGAAATGCCTTAAAGATTTATTTGGACCAGGTTTCATATTAGTGTAACCCTCTGAGGTTATACAACTTGGTTCATTAGTTATCCGATTCATATGCATGTTTCCGTTAAATGCTTAAATGTTGACTATTATGCCCATATGACCTTAAAACATGATTTTTGAAAATGTAAAAGAACAGAAATCTTAGTTACTAATTTATAGACTTGTCCCTAAAATTTGACATCAGTTTGAGGTCTAGTTTAGTTGTTATGCTCATTAGCGTAATTAGAAAGCTTTTTATTAAATAAACGGCGTAATTAGCATATAGCCTATCTAAACCCGATTTTTGATACCAAACTTTTTACCCACTGATGTAATATAATATTTAGGATTTTTGAAGATTTTTATTTAATTTTAGGCTGAGCATAACATAGAGTTCTATGCATGATTCGGTAATTGCCGGTTTTGCCCTTTTGGGCTATAAAATGGGTTTTACAAATTATTTTGATACCAAACCTTTTTCTACTGATCTAATATGATAAATAAAACATTTTGAGCCTTCTGGAATAATAAAAATATCAGCTTTCCTTTAAAACCCCGTAAATAGCTCAAAATCGCCTTTTTTAAGCATTTTTAACGCATAGTATGTATTAAAACTATTTTAAACATATAAGATTTGATGCCTACTGATATTTTCAGTAAATTTTTATATATTAACTGTAAGCAAAAGTTTTAAACTCAGATTTCCAGTTTTGACCTTTTAAGCCTATGTGAAATTACCAAAATGCCCCTAAGGTGCATAGTTTGGTTTTAAATGATAAATTTTACATATATGTAATACCCTACTGTTATAACTTATTAAATTAAGTATTTTTACTGTTTATATCAGACCTGTAACTCAGATTATTATTTAAACTCTTTTATAACCTTTAAAATGACCAAAATGCCCCTTCGGGGCATAGTATTGAGATTAAATCCATTTCGGGCATAATAGAAGATATCTTACTGATGTCACAACATATTTAAGGCTATTAACTTAGGAAACCTGTATATGACTCATATGATTACCCGTTACGCATCTTGCGCGTTCTGTTCGGTTTATGTAACTAGTTTGCATAAATTGACCGAAACGAGTCAAACCTTATCATTTTTGTCTCAAATCCAGAATGTGTTTAGTTTACCTATATTATACAAGTCTTCAAACTTGTCGGGTCTAAATCACATTCTATTCCGGTCTTCGCTTAATCGTGCGTTTGAACCGTATCTTCCTTTAAAACTAACCGGTCTAAGTTTAGGCTTAATTAAAGACCCGTTAGGAATCTAATAGGTTATTAAAAACCTTTGTTCCAGAATAGGAGACCCGGTAAAAGCTACACACACTTGCTATTTGTGATTAATACTTGCAAAGGTAAATACTTTTAACTTATTTTCCCTATACGGGCTTGGGGTACGGTATATAAAATACCTCTTGGTCGGGCATTGAATTTTTAATTGTATGAAGGTTAAATTATTGAAATGTCCCGTTTAATTTTTTTTTGTTTGCTTAAAGCCTTTGGGGGGTTAATGACCATGTCCCGGATATCCTTGGCATCATTTTACGAAATGGCCACGACCTAAGCACACGGGTGTAGGCGTACACCCGTTAGTGCATATATAAATAATAAGGTATAACCGTCGGTTTCGGGAATTACCCGCCGCGGGACTATATCATGTGGTGTGTCTATTAAGCTCTAACCTGGTGTCAACCCGGGCTACTGAACGCATAAGGAACATGTAATTCTTTCACAAGTTTATATATAAATAATTATCTCAAGTTATAAAATATTTTGTGCCTTGTGCATTCAAATCAATTTTCTAAACGTTTTCAAAATGAGTCAGTTAATTGTATTTACCAGTGTAAACTGACGTATTTCCCCAAAAAGGTTAAGTGCAGGTACTACGCGTAATAGGCTGGCCTCTCCTTAGCATCATTAAGAGTCTCGCAAGCTTGGATGCATTTTGAGTCTGTTGAACTACGTTTTCTGTTTATTTGATCCGCCTGTGGATCTGTTTCAACTACGTTGTGATACTTAATATTACAATTTTTATTCAGTTGAAATAAATCTATCTTTTGCTTCCGCTGTGCATTTAAAATTGTGTTGTTTGACTATGATGATATCAACTACGTCACGATACTCCCCACCGGGCCCACCGGTAATACGTGGAAATATCGGGGTGTGACAACAACTCCCAAGAATGCTACTGGTCAAACTCCATTTTCTTTAGTATTTGGAGTTGAATCAGTGGTCCCTATAGAGATGGTAGTCCCTACTGCGAGAATAAGCATCCGTGATCCTGAAGGAAATGCTGAAAACTTGGTTCAAGATTTGGATACCATAGAAGAACTCAGGGATTTAGCAAGGATAAGTTTGGCTAGCTATCAACAAAGGATGGCTGGAGCATATAACAAGAATGTCAGGATCAGAAAATTCCAAGTTGGTGATATGGTGTTAAGAAAAGCATTCCAGAATACCACAAATCCTGCTGATGGCAAGTTGGAACCAAAATGGGAATGCCCTTATCTGATTGAAGCTGAGGCAGGAAAGGGGGCATACCGTTTACTAACAATGGAGGGTGATCTATTACCAGGAGCTTGGAATGTTGTCCATTTAAAGAGATACTTAATGTAGGAAGGATCCAGGATCCTTGGTCATTCTCATATCTGATGCACATTAAGGATCCTTAGAGGATTTATGATCCTCATCCTGGTAATGATTTGATTCTTTTTTATTTATCTAATCCTTTAATTTACTTGATTACAAGGTGAAGGGTCTAGGATCCTTTATCCTTTTTCACTAAATTCTGAGTTTTGCAGAAGTTAGCACATCTTTGACAATGGATCAAGTATCCACTTAAATCTCCTAAGGCTTTGGGTTTATCCCCAGTTTTTTAGCTTGTCCCCAGTTTTTGGGCTTGTCCCCAGTTTAAGGTATCTATTACCTCCTACGAATCAGGTTCTTACACCTTCGCCAGTTGCGCACGATTATCCTAATGCAGTTAAAGGCAATGGGACCAGTACCCGCTTTAGGGGCTGACAATTTCATTGTACTGGCTGTATTTAGGATCCTAAGTATAATGGTAGACGTACCATACATCCGTTCCTAAGGTTTCTAACGTTTTCACGTTAGCTAAGGTTTTGGCATTTTCATGTCACTAAGTTTGGATAGTCGCCAGTATGGGCCATACTCCAGTTTACACAAGATCCTTTGGGCTTGTCCCCAGTTTTTGGGCTTGTCCCCAGTTTTTTTGGGCTTATCCCTAGTTTTTGGGCTTGTCCCTAGTTTTTTTTGGGATTGTCCCCAGTTTTTTGGGCTTGTCCCCGGTTTATTGGGCTTGTCCCCAGATTGTTGGGCTTGTCCCCAGATACTAACATCTTCTTTTACAATTGGCTTAGTCCCAAGTTATATCTTATTTCAGGTTTCTAGAGCTGAATAGTTAAGGATCCAGGATCCTAACTTTATACCAGGTTTTATCTTTTGATTGTCACAATTGTATGTATTAAGGATATAGGATCCTAACTTGGATTCTCTGGTATGATCCTTATTTACTCTAACTTCATTCTTGGTTTATCAATCATACCCTTGTTCTTTGACAACAGAATATATGATCCTAAATCATTTCATTTTTCAAACTTTTTGATTAAAGGATATTTGATCCTTGATCATATCCTAAATTCTTTCACATAAACTAATTTTTATACTTGTAAATTATGAAACTATGTGACAACAACTGATAAGTAAATATACACAAAATGAACAACACCAAGATAGCCAAAAGTTAAAAGTTTTATTTATTTATCATAGTTAACCCTTTAAAGGTTGTCAAAATTGCCTACCCAAACATCTACCAGCAATACGTAGCCTGTCCGTTTGGGTAGGCAAAGGGTGTCCATATTCATAAGGTTCATTGAGTGCAGGAAATCAAAAGATGAGGGGCATCAAAGGCTTCATCCTCCACAAACATAAGGACACATCCACCTTTGCTACCCATATTGTCCAAAGGATCCGTGATCCTTAACCCTAAAAACTACTGTTCAGTTACAGACCATTGTTCAAAACATCACCAAAAAACTAATAAAAACCATAAAAAATGGGCTCCGGCCACGTCTAGAATTTTCCATCATCGCCCATTTATGCAGCTCACACCTTCGCTGCCTCCTCAACCTTCTCCTCACCACCTTGACCACTACCTCCAGCCGCTACATCCTCAGGATCCTTAACTCCACTGCTACCGGCTTCAAGTGCCAACACCTCCTCAGGCTCCTCATCATCTCCGAGTTCATCCAGCCTCTTGGTCCATCCCTCCAGATCCCACTCAGACCTATCAAAGGCAGGATCAGCAGCCTCCTTAGCCATCTGGAGTTTGATCTTCAGCATCACAACAGCGGCAGAGTGTTTGGCCCCTTCCATGACTTCTATCCTCTCCTTTGGGGCTGTCATTTCAGCAAGAAGCAGCTCCTTTTGCAGTGCCTTATTCTCTTTTTCCAGTTGGGAGATCTTTTTATCCTTGGCGACTGCAATGGCCTGGAGGTCAAGGCACTTTTGTTCAGCTTCAGCCACATGTTGGTCAATGAGGATCTGGACTTCAGCGAATTTCTGCAATAGAAGAACTCAAAATTCAGGATCCTGTATCCTCTAAGGAAAGGCAAATTTAAAGATATGAAATCCTTACCTCGGAGACATATTCTTGAACCTGGTGTTCCATCAGAGGCAGGCCATCAGCGGGTTCAGCAGGCTTCTTCCTTTTAGTTCCTTTACCCCTGGTGCTGACTCCTTTGGTCTCAGGGACGCTTTGGCTTGCAGCCAGCTCCTTCTTAAGAGACCTAGGGGAGGCATATTCCTGGATGTCAGTCACACTGAACCTTGAAGCAGACTTGGAAGATTTGGTAGCGCCTACAAACATAATTCACAAATAAGTATTTGTTTTGGTCAAAAATCAGACGAGGATAATGCAACCAAACTCTCTGTTACGGGGTATGATGCTTGAATTGGTAAACAACAATGAGGATCACTATGAAATGAATTGCACAGGAGACACAAAGATTTATACGAGGAAAAAGCCCTTGATCAATGAATGATCTCCGGCATAAAAAAACCTCGGGTGATGGAAACTACCGATCACCAACTCAAATTAAACAATAATCCTTTTACAACTTCGGATGATAGCGAGCTAAGTACAAGGATCACTATAGTGTATCGTGTAGAAATGTATGAAAAAATGCTAAGTGTTTTGCCGAGAGCTGGTGAGTGTAGTTGTACGAGTGTGTGTAGCCAAAAAATAGCCAAGTGTTGTCTAATTAACTCGCTACCCCTTTTAAATTTAGTAAAATATCTAAATAACTAACTATCCGCAATTCATGCCTTCTCCCCACGATATCCATAACGTTCACCATGGTCAAGCACGTGCGGAATAAACGTGGAATATTCTCCAGGAACGTTACCAAGACTAAGTCCAAGCTGGTACTCCTGCAAAACAATACCGAAATCATAGCAGACAATCATTAGTATAAGGATCCTTAGGATGATCCATGATCCTGATCCTGAAGCACTTATGAGGATCACTAACTGACACAGAAGTAAGGATCACCAAGCAGGATAATAATTGAGGATCACGGGTTATTAAGAAATCCTCCCCTAACAATTGCCCCCAAAATATAAGGAGTAATATTGTAAATAAATGAGTTGTATTTTTTTGATCTTATCCGCAACAAACTAACGGATAAATAGCCGTTAAGATCGAACTAGCCGTTGCAAACCTGACGTCACTGAAGTGACTATCCTGCAAATCATCATTATAAATAGGAGTTAGAGATAGGATCAATTTGCATTTAAATCCAAGAGAAACTCCCTTTAAATTCTCATCCGAAGATCAATCAGGTATCTCTTTTCCTATTTCTCCTTCTCTTACTCTGTTTTTCTTTCTTTACCAACATCATGTTAAGAATGATGCTCCGGTCCTCCCCCGCCAAGGATCACCAGAAGGATAGCCCCTTGAAGAGTCAAGGGATCATCAAAGATTCAGCGAATGAAAGGTGTTGCTTTACTGATCCACAAGTAGATAAAATCCGGTACTGCTTTCCGGCGAACACCTTTTTCAAACCCTTCGATCCCACTGTTCTGAGCGACTATATTTCTGAGACATAGGTAGCTTTTCCTGTTACCCCATTCACCATAGGATACACCTATCCTTTTCCAGCCTTTACCCAATCCTTTTTCTCCCTTACCGGCATCTCCTACATCCAAGCTATGCCGATGATCTGGAGGGTCTTATATACCCTTGAAAGGATCATAGAGCAGGAAGGGATTGATTTAGGAATGTCGGAACTGGCAGAGATGTATGATCTCACAACGTTTGGATCCCACCGGTATCTGTTTAAGCGAAAACCCGGTGAAGAACACCCCATTTTTAAAGCCACCAAGAATGATGCAAACTAGAAACGACGTTTTTTCTTTGTCAAAAGGGATTCTATTCCAAACGGAAAGGATCTACCAAGGAAGTGGTCCACTCATGGTAGGACAGAGGATCCTGAGAAGGATCACCAGATAGTCTTGATTTTGTATAAGGATCACTAACACCCTTTTGTTTTATGTTATACAGTTGTCTCTGTTTCGCACCTCATACCATCACCTACCACCAAGGAAAAGCTTGCTGCTTTTAGAAGGCTTGAACCTGTAACCAGATCATTCAAGACAGACACCCAGGATTCACAAGAAGTATCCTCAGGTTCTATCACCATGTCAAGTAAGTATCCTGTTCTTTGTATAGTTAAAGACTTAAATAAATAGTTAAATAGAAATAGGATAAGGACACTTATCTATTTTGAATGTGTAGGTACCGGAAAAGCTTCCAAGCCTGCCTCCCAGTTCAACATTGCCGACCTCAACACTGTTCGATCCAGAAAGATGAAGGCCACTGCCAGCCCTAGTGTCTCCATCCCCAAGGCACCCACTAAAGGAAGGGGTGGCAAGAAGAGGAAAAACTCTGAGATAGAGGATCTACAAGGCCTGCCATTGATCTGCCACCAGTTCCTTGAATACTTCAATGACGTGAGGATCACCAATTCTGCCTAGGTATCCTACTTATTTGAGGATCACCTGATCTTGAACTGCTTTGTCTTTTTTGCAGAAATTTGCTGAGATTGAAGACTACGTGGGGAGCGTTGAGGAGCTGGATAAGAAGATTGCTGACCTCCAACAAGTTGCAGTGCTCAAGGATCTTAAGATTGCTGATCTCGAAAAAGCCCTTCAAGACGCTAAGACTCAGACAGCTAAAATCTTGATCGACATTGACTACGAGAAGCATGATCTCATAGAAGGTCCAAAGGTCTTCGCTGCCATCACAATGTACAAGACAAAACTGAAGATGGCCCAGGCAGCTCAAGATCTTGACTTTGACAGAAGCAGCTGGGATGTTGAGGGCTGGAAGGCGAGGTTAGCTGATCTGGAAGATGATGAGGAGGCTGAGGAGGTTTTGGCGATCGAGGCTGGAGGCAGTGCGAAGGATCAGGTGAAGGGTACCGAAGCTGGAGGGGATGAAGATGCAGCGAAGGTGTAGGCTGCATGATTGGGCAATGATGGACATTTCTAGACGTAGCCGGAGCCCAATTTTTTAAATTCGGTAGTAGTTTGTTTTGTGATTGTGCTGTTTTAAAACAATGATGGTCTGTATTTGAACAATAGTTTTAGGATTAAGGATCTAGGATCCTTTGGATAATAGGTAGGATTACAAATGGTGGAGGGATCCTCTGTTTGGGGGACGAAGCCATTGTGATCCTGCCGCCTTTGATTTCCTGCACTTGCTATAACCGCATAAACAACGGACACCCGTTGCCAACCCATGTGGACGGGCCACGTTTTGCTGGTAGAAACGTGGGTTGGCAATTTTGACAACCTTCGACGGTTAAACCTTTGTTAATAAAATAACTTTAATCTTTTTTGGCTTATCTTGTGTTGTTATCCTTGTTTGTCCTTTTAATTTTCAATTGTTTTGATGTACACTTGTCTGAGTAAGAAAAGTTGAACAAATTAGATAAAAAGAATTTAGGATATGATCCAGGATCAAATATCCTATAGTTGAAAAATTCCAAAAAGTGGTATATTTTAAGGATCATGAGTTCAGTTGTCAAAGTATAAGGGTTATTCAAATAATCAATGAATAAAATCAAAATAGTTAAGGATCATACCTGGGGATCCAAGTTAGGATCCTAACCCTTAATACTATAACCAGGATAACCATAGGACAAACCTTAGTAAAAAGTAAGGATCAAGGATCCTTGGTTGTTTAACATCGAAGACCTGAAATAGAACATAACTTGGGACTAAGCCATTATAAGATAAAAGTTAGCAACTGGGGACAAGCCCAAAGGATAACTGGGGACAAGCCCAAGGATAACTGGGGACAAGCCCAAGGATCGTGTGTGAACTGGAGTATGGCCATAACTGGCGACTATCCAAACTTAGTGGCATGAAAATGCCAAAACCTTAGCTAACGTGAAAACGTTAGAAACCTTAAGAACGGATGTATGGTACGTCTACCATTATACGTAGGATCCTAGGTATAGCCAGTACAATGGAATTATCAGCCCCTAAAACGAGTACTGGTCCCACTGCCATGAACTATACCAGGATCATCATGCGCTACTGGCGGAACTGGGGTCAAGCCCAAATAACTGGGGTCAAACCCAAGTAACTGGTTGCTTTTGCGGATAACCATCCTTTTGCTAAGAGTACCTGAACCTTCAAAACTCAAAATCACATGAAAGGGGGATAAAGGATGCAGGATCCCTATCCTTATGTGAGAAAGTAAGGAAATGAAATAGTTTAAGATTAGAATGTTACCAAAATGAGGATCATCTGTGCTTTAAGAATCCTTTAAGGATATTTATCATGTGAGGATCATGGATCCTTATCACATGAAGTATTTCTTTAAATGGACAGCATTCCAGGCTCTAGGTAGCAAATCACCTTCCATTGTTAGCAATCGATATGCCCCCTTTCCTGCCTTAGCTTCAATCAAGTAAGGTCCTTCCCATTTTGGTGCCAACTTTCCATCAGCAGGATTGGTGGTATTTTGAAATGCTTTCCTTAGTACCATATCACCAACTTGGAATTTCCTGATCCTGACATTTTTGTTGTAGGCTCCAGCCATTCTTTGTTGATAACTGGCCATCCTTATCCTTGCCAAATCTCTGATTTCTTCTATAGTATCCAGGTCTTGAACCAAGTTATCATCATTTTCCTCAGGATCACGAATACTTGTTCTAGCAGTTGAAACCACCATTTCTGTAGGGATCACTGATTCTGCCCCAAATACCAAAGAGAATGGAGTTTGGCCTGTAGCATTCAGAGGAGTTGTCCTATCAGCCCAAAGCACATAAGGTAGTTCTTCTGCCCATTTCCCTTTCTTGGATCCAAGCTTCTTCTTCAAATTGTTGATGATGATCTTATTGGAGGATTCTGCCTGACAATTAGCTTGTGGGTGGACTGGTGTTGATGTTATCATCTTAATCCCCCAGCTGTCACAAAAGTTAGTAGTTCTGCCCCCAATGAATTGGGAACCATTATCACATATGATTTCAGAAGGAATACCGAATCTAGTTATAATATTTCTTTTAATGAATGATATAACTTCCTTTTCTCTGACTTGGGCAAAAGCTTCAGCCTCTATCCACTTGGAGAAGTAATCAGTCATAGCAAGCATGAACACTTTTCCACCAGGTGCCTTAGGGAGCTTACCAACTATATCCATACCCCATCTCATAAATGGCCAAGTGGAGGATATAGGATGCAAAAATTCAGCTGGTTGATGAAGGATATTGCTGTGTCTCTGACAAGGATCACATTTCCTAGCATACTCCACAGCATCTCTCTTCATAGTTGGCCAATAGTATCCTGTCCTTAGGATCCTTGAGAATAATGCCCTGCCCCCAGTGTGGTTTCCACAATCTCCTTCATGGAAGTCTTTTAAAACTTTTTGGATTTCAGGATCCTCAATGCATCTTAAATATGGTCCTGCAAGAGATCGTTTATACAACATATTATTTAAAATTGTGAATTGAGATACCTTAATTTTGAAAGCCCTAGGGTTTTCTCCTGTAGGAATCTCTCCATGTTGTAAGTATCTCATGATTAGGAGGATCCATGATCCTGAATGAGTTTGAGTATCCTCACTAGAGATAATTGTAGAATCCTCTCCTATTTCCATAGCCACATGATCCTCGATGGCAGGAGCCAGGATATGGATAATGGGGATACTTATATCCTCTGGGATCTTCAAAGATGATCCTAGATTAGCCAATGCATCAGCTTCTGCATTTTCTTCCCTTGGTACCTGTGTCAAACTAAAGGAAACAAAAGAGAGTGCCAATTCTTTGACTATCTCCAGATATTTGGTAAGAATGTAGGCCTTCGATATAGATTGGGAGTTTAATGTCCCCCAGAGTATTCTTAGTCTCGCCACTGAATCCCACGAGCACAGAGGATCTTGGTATGATATCGGATTCAGGAATATTCATCTTCTTGAGGACATCAAGCTGGATAATGTTCACAGAGCTTCCTCCGTCTATAAGGATCCTGCGAACAAAATGGTTAGAAATAAAAAGAGTGATAACCAAACCATCGTGATGAGGATCCTGAATGTCAACACGATCATCCTCATCAAAAGTTATAACTTTTCCTTAGGAGACACTGGATGTTTGAATGGGTCTATCTCCATTATCCATCTTGGCTTACTTTGCATGTCTTTTAGCTGCGGAGAAGGATGTTCCACAAATGTCTGATCCTCCAGAAATAAAGTTTATAACTTGTGCATCTGCTGGAGGGGCTGGAGCTTTCTCTGGGATCCTTTCAGGATCCTGAGTCCTTGACTTCTTTCTCCCCAATAATTCTTTCAAGTGTCCCTTGCTCAACAAGTATCCAATTTCTTTTCTCAGTGCGATGCATTCTTCTGTGAGATGCCCAAAATCTTCATGATATGCGCACCACTTTGACTTATCTTTAGTTGCAGCTGGTCTGTCATTTTTCCTGGGCCATCTAGCTTTATCACCTAAATTCTGCATCGCAAGGATTAGTTCATTGTTATCAACAGAAAAGCAATATTCGGAAATTGGAGGATAATCCTCATCATCCTCTTCTTGTTCAACAGCATGCACATTCTGGTTATCAGATTTGTTATAGGATCTGAACTTGTTGTTCTTGAATGAGGATCCTTGCTTCTCTTGCTTTGAGGATCCTGCTAACCTCTACTGGATCCTTTTGTCATAATCCCTTAATGACTCATTATGACCTTGGGTTATCCTATACAGATCACTAGTTAAACGCTCAAATTTTCTACTACAAGAAAACTGGTTATTAAATAGGTTAACTAGATTAGCAAACGAGGTAATAGAGTAAGGGGGAAGACTTAGCAGCCATTTAAGAGCCGATCCAGTAAGAGTGGATCCAAATCCCTTGCACAGACATGCTTCCTTTAACCTATCTGGGATGGGATTGATCTCCATCCTTTCCCTGTACTGTGCTATGTGTTCTTCAGGATCTGTTGAACCATCATACAACTTCATGGTAGGCACATGGAACCTCTTGGGTATCTCAGCATCACAGATTGGTGGTGCAAAACGAGATATCTTGTGGCTCCCATCTGCAATCTCCGGGATAGGCTTGACCACTCCTGGGACACTTGATATCATATCCTTTAACTTTTGCAATTCTCTGGCCATGGCATGATTGATACCTGTATCCTGCATAAGGCCATGGTTAGTGGTATAAGAATTATTGAAAGTGTTACCTCCCATTGGATTCAAATTAGGAAGAGCGGATGTGAATCCATATTGTTGGGGCTCTAGAATGACTGATGGACCGGTAGAAGCAATGGTCTGCATTGGAATAAAATCTCCCTGATGGATATCGGAACTCCCTGATTGCAAACTCCTTAAGGATCCCGGAATCTGGAAGGATCCATGAAACTGAGAGGATCCTTGGACCTGGGAGGATCCTGGGACGTAGGAATATCCTTGAACCTGGGAGGATCCTTGAAACTGAGAGAATCCTTGAACCTGGGAGGATCCTGGAACATAGGAGGATCCTTGAACCTAGGAGGATCCTTGAAACGGCCAGAATCCTTGAATCTGCTGCGCTCCTGAGTATCCTCCTGAGCTTACGAAGGATCCTATATGCTGAGGATGGGATCGTACTGGTTGGAAGTATGACCCTGAAGCCTGAGTCATTGCTGATGATCCGTAATGCACTCCTTTTGGCCCTCCCATATATTGAACGTCTGGAACCGCTGACGGCTGAGAAGTTATAACCGGAGTATCGAAATTCAAAGATCTGGGCATCAGTGGGGAATGATCCTCTGCCGATATCTTCTGTTTCTTGATGTCTCCAATTTCTCTAAGAATCCTTTCATTGGTCTTATCCTGCTGCTGTATATGCTCCTTAATCTGCAAAATCAGAGTAAACAAGTCACTAGTAGTAGGAGTATAAGAAGCAGAAGCAGAAGAAGTTGGAGGTTTTGAGAAAATGGGAGTTGGTTTCTTCTCGGCATTTTTCTGAGGTCCAGACGGTGGTGGAGGTAAAGGTGGAATGCCCTGGGATGAATTGACTGCAGACATCGCACTGGACGTGTTCTTTGATGATGAAGCCATCTGCTTGGATGTAACGACCCGAAATGATCACAAAAATGAGAATTTCTTAGGAATGAAGCACCAATTGCCCCACGGTGGGCGCCAAACTGTTTTGGTCAAAAATCAGACGAGGATAATGCAACCAAACTCTCTGTTACGGGGTATGATGCTTGAATTGGTAAACAACAATGAGGATCACTATGAAATGAATTGCACAGGAGACACAAAGATTTATACGAGGAAAAAGCCCTTGATCAATGAATGATCTCCGGCATAAAAAACCTCGGGTGATGGAAACTACCGATCACCAACTCAAATTAAACAATAATCCTTTTACAACTTCGGATGATAGCGAGCTAAGTACAAGGATCACTATAGTGTATCGTGTAGAAATGTATGAAAAAATAGTAAGTGTTTTGCCGAGAGCTGGTGAGTGTAGTTGTACGAGTGTGTGTAGCCAAAAAATAGCCAAGTGTTGTCTAATTAGCTCGCTACCCCTTTTAAATTTAGTAAAATATCGAAATAACTAACTATCCGCAATTCATGCCTTCTCCCCACGATCTCCATAACGTTCACCATGGTCAAGCACGTGCAGAATAAACGTGGAATATTCTCCAGGAACGTTACCAAGACTAAGTCCAAGCTGGTACTCCTGCAAAACAATACCGAAATCATAGCAGACAATCATTAGTATAAGGATCCTTAGGATGATCCATGATCCTGAAGCACTTCTGAGGATCACTAACTGACACAGAAGTAAGGATCACCAAGCAGGATAATAATTGAGGATCACGGGTTATTAAGAAATCCTCCCCTAACAGTATTCATGCCTTATATTCATTTAAACACTTATTTACACATAAATATGGATACTTACTCGACACTGTGTAGGAACCGAATGAGATCTCTTGAGAATCTTTTGTTTTGGCTTGAAATGTTCTTATAGCAGGGTCAAGCTTCCAGAAAGCAGCAATCCTCGCTCTTGTGACAGGAAATTCTTGGATGCTAGAGAATGAGATAGGTGCACACAAAAAAAGGATCAGTTATCCTCAACAGAGAAGAAGAATCCTACTATGATCCTGGTCCAAGGATCCCATATCCTACCCTGGGTGATCCACTTCTTGGGAAGATGACTCCCATTTGGGATGGAGTCCCTTCTTACGAAGAAGAACTGGTTCCTCCAGTTGGAGTCGTTCTTAGTGGTTTTCAGAATTGGATATTCTTGGCCAGGTTTGTGCTTGAAAAGAAAACGATAAGAACCATGGCTAACAAGATTATACAACTGGCTCAATTCAGATAAGCCTATATCAATCCCCTCTTGTTCAATAATATGTTCAAGCGTGTACAAGACCCTCCACACCATCGACATGGCTTGGTTGTAGCACAAACCAGTGAGTGTAAAAAAGCTTTGGGTTAGGAAGGGGAAAGGATATGTGAAGCCAATCTGGAAAGGGCTTGCAGGAAAAACAATCCAAGCATCAGAAATGCAATCACTCTTCATGGAACAGTCAAAGAGTCTGAAAATGGTTCCTTCCGAAAAACAATGGCGTAACCGATCAATCTCATGATCGGTGAAACGACAGAGTTCCATTGAAGGATTTTTAGTTATGCCCTGACTCTTCGGAGGGCTCTCTTTTTGGGGATCCTTAGCAGGGGAGGATCTGAGATTCATCTTTGCCATGGATTGATCGAAAAACAGGGTACCGGAAAGAAGAAAATTTAGAGAGAAGGAAAGAAGAGATACCTGATGAAATCTTCGAATGAGGATTTAAAGGGGAAGGGTCTCGAATTTAAATGCAATTTCCATCCTTATCTCTAACCCTATTTATAATGATGATTGTTGCAGGAAGTCTTATCGCTAATGTCAGCATCGCAACGGCTATATCTTTTAGCAACGGCTAGTCCGGAAATCGTTCAAACATGACTATCTAATTGGATATTAACTAATCATGTTTGGGGGCAATTGTTAGAGATAGAATTTCCCAGCTTATGAATCACGGATCCTCAAATGCAGCTTGGATCACGGATCCTCAGTTCAGTTTCAATTAAGGATCCTCAGAAGATGTTGCAGGACTAAGGATCCAGGA
The DNA here is from genome assembly GCA_030545235.1 of Helianthus tuberosus. Taxonomy (NCBI): domain Eukaryota; kingdom Viridiplantae; phylum Streptophyta; class Magnoliopsida; order Asterales; family Asteraceae; genus Helianthus; species Helianthus tuberosus. The sequence goes on from JARYGA010023362.1 coordinate 46,002, forward strand.
TCCTCATTATTATCCTAACAATAACAATTGTTTCCATCATTTTTAAACTTGTTTTGCAGGTGTATTCGAATAGGACTTGGTCTAACCGAGATTCTAGGGGAATATGCTTGGTGATTCTGCACGTGCATGAACTCTTCGACCGTTATGGTGATCGTGGGGGACTTGCATCATTTGCGGATTGTTAGTTAGGCTAGATAATTTCTATTTTTAATGGGGATACAAGCTTGATTTAGACATTATTATTAGCAACACAACTGCACTACACTCGAACTCTCAAGAACTCTCTGCGATTACACACTTTTGCACACTAGTGATCCTTGTACCAAGCTTGTTATCATCCCGATTTGTAATCTTTCTTGGTTTAATACAGTTGGTGATCGGTAGTTTCCATCACCCGAGGTTTTTTTATGCCGAAGATCATTCATTGATCAAGGGATTTTTCCTCGTATAAATCCTTGTGTTCACCACTCATTTCATACATTTGTTGTTTATACATTTGATCATTTAACTAAGCATCATACATCACAAAATCAGATTTGGTTGCATTATCCTTGTGTGATTTTTGACCAAAACAATAACCAAGTTGATGATTATGTGTTTATGTGATTAGTAGTGATTTAGATAACGAAACAAGTGTAATACCATAAGAACATGGTGGATACGCCGCTGGTACTTCCTATATATAAGTGTTCTTACTGTATTACTCTTGTAACGTTATCCGAATCACTTTAGGATTTATGTGTTTAGTTGATTCAATGTACGATTATCCAAATCCTTATAGAATCTTCCATATTTTTCATATGTTAGATTCTTAAAAGGATATCCTAAGTATTATTATAATCATTGATTTGATTTCTAATAATACTCACACAATTTATGACCGATTTCAATACTGTTATTATTAATCCTTGATTGGATTTCTAATAACACACTCACAAATTTTATGACCAATTTCAATGTGATTGCAAAGATCAAAGTACAAATTTCAATGGCATAAAAATTACCTAGTAATAATCATGTTGTCATATACAAAGCTCTTTTATCACAAGTTTCACAATCAAGATAATGTATTGCAATACTAAACCTTTTTGCCATTCCTTGGCTTCAAAGAATCCATTTACAATTGACAACTCTCGTAGTCGTCAAAGTATTGCATTATCAAACTTTTTGCCATTTATTTGGCTAACAAAACCTATATACTCGCCAGCTTTTATGCTGACTCTCATTTTCACATATGTTTCAGGATTTGATTATTAAAGCATGCTACACATAGGAACGCATCCGGGCCTTAGACCTCTTTAATCAAAAGACAATTACATGTATTCTTCGTTTTGTAAAACAATGTTAACATTAATGAAACAATTTAGTACCAGTTGTTGTGAGCAATTTGTAACGTGACTCCCCGATATTTCCACCGCGTGTTACGCGATTGGGGTGTTAGAGAGAGTCGAGATGAAGGCTTCTATTTATACTTGGGCTTTTACGTAGTTCGAGACAATAAGTATTACGTAGTTTATTAGGATCATTATCAACACATATTTTAAGATGATACTTATCAACACGTATTATAAGATGATAGTTATCAACACGTATTATAAGATGATAATTATTAACACATATTTTAAGATGATAACTATTAGGGTGTACGATGTGGGTGCGGTAAAGTATGTGGTAAACTAGTTTACCTCGCGGGCACATCGCCGCCATCAATAGTTTACCTCGCTGAAGATGAAGATATCGGTGAGGAATCACCGCACAAGGGAAGAGGAGAAAGAGGGGTTAATGGTGGGATTCCCTTTCTTCCAACCAATCACATATTTATCCTTTTTTCTAGAGTTAAATGCCCGGATAGGCCCTGTGGTTTGCCCTTTTTCACCTTTAGTCCCTAACTTTCTAAAATTACAGTTATAGTCCCCAACTTTTGCAATTTCGTTCCCGGATAGTCCCTAGGCCTAACATCATTTATTTTTCTCAGTTAAGAGGATGTGACATGACAAAAATACTCTTACTATAAAATTACAGCTATAGTCCGTAGGCCTAACATCGCACTCCCAATCACCTCCTGAATATTAGCTCTAATCAACGCCACTTCCGCCATAACCCACAACAACAATCTGGTCCACTTATCATACTCCTCTCGATAAAGCTCTGATAAATGCTTCCCTGTAGCTGGAAACACAACTCATTCAATTCGACAAACAGCAGTACTTGCAATAGCACCAGCCTGAAGATCCCCTTCCAAATTGCTCGGATCTAAAAACGCAATACTCATCAAAAACCCTGGACCTGTAAACAACCATAGTTTCCTCCATGAAAAGGGTGGTGTGGAGGTGTAATCGGATGTGTCATCAAGGCCATCGATTATGATCATTTCATTGGATTCGTATGCGACTTCTTCGTCGGAGATAAGGGGAGTGTTGTCGGTTGATAAGGGGAGGAGGTGTTGGTGATCTAATTCTGGTTGGTGGTCTTCGTTTGAGGATTTTGAATAATTTGATTGAGGTGGAGATGAAGCATTCATTGTGGTCGCCGGCAGGAAGAGGTGATCTCCGGAGACGGAAAGATCGAATGTTAGCGTTTGTTGTTTGTAGGGTGCTCCATCGGCAATTGGTTCAACATCTTTTCGTTTCTTTTGTTTTCTTTTATAGTTAAAAGTTAATTTAGTTATATCCCACATAAATTATTGTGGCAGTGGTGGTTACGGTGAAGTGGGAGAGGGTTAGATGGTGGTGGTGGTTGAAGGTGGAGATGGTGGTGGTGGTGTGGAGTGGAGTGGGGAAGATGAAGTGGGTAGGGTGGGTGGTGGATCCCACATAAATTGTAAAATATTAATTATATTTCTTGTAACTTTTTAGCTATTAATTTGACAGTAAGGGTATTTTTGTCATTTCACACACCTAACACCAAAAACTAACCCCCATTATTAGTTTCCATCATTTCTTCTTGATACCAATTGTTTTGGTCAAAAATCAGACGAGGATTATGCAACCAAACTCTCTGTTACGGGGTATGATGCTTGAATTGGTAAACAACAATGAGGATCACTCAGAAATGAATTGCACATGAGACACAAAGATTTATACGAGGAAAAAGCCCTTGATCAATGAATGATCTCCGGCATAAAAAAACCTCGGGTGATGGAAACTACCGATCACCAACTCAAATTAAACAATAATCCTTTTACAACTTCGGACGATAGCGAGCTAAGTACAAGGATCACTATAGTGTATCGTGTAGAAATGTATGAAAAATGCTAAGTGTTTTGCCGAGAGCTGGTGAGTGCAGTTGTACGAGTGTGTGTAGCCAAAAATATCCAAGTGTTCTAAAAATTAGCTCGGTACCTGTTAGGGGTCATTTTCTTTGCATACATATCCTGACCAATATCCTGCCTTTGTTTGTTTATTTGTGACCAGGATGCTGGAAGAGGATATTGCTGACATCTTGGGCGATGTCCTCTGGTTTATTGAATTAACCACGTGCAGGTTAAAGGCTGAGACTTGCTAACGGTCAAGTGGACTTCTTCTCCTCAAGACTCGGGCGAGTTTGTTGAAGGAAAGACGTTGAGCCCGAAAGACCAGGTCTACAACGTTCGATGAAGGAATATTCGGTGGATCCCGGAAGTTTAGGGTAGTTTGTTATTTTATCTTTACTATAAATAGATGGGGGCGGATCAGTTTAGAACACACAATTTTTTCACTAACACTCTCGAACACTTTCACTCTCTAGCTCATTGCAAACACCACACTTGTATTCAAATTTCATTGTAACACGTAGTCGATCCGCACCACATCCTGCACTGTATCCAGACGTTTGAAGTAATAAGAAGAACAAGGCAGCTGCGATTATCAGCTCCCAAGGTTTTATGCCGGCGATCTAGATTGATCAAGGGCTTTCCTCGTACATCTCGTATCGTTTACTTTACTTTTGCTCATTGTTTGATCATAGATACAGCTCAATATCCTGAGCCGTATCCTGAATACTGATTTCCTAATTAACACAACAAGCATATTTTCAAACACACTTTCTAGCACACTACCTCACTTTACTAATTTGATCACTTAATTGCTTCGGTAATTTTTGACCAAAACAATTTGGCGCCCACCGTGGGGCAAGTGGTGCTCTCTTTACTAAAAAATTTTGTGAAATCGCTAATCGGCTTTCTATTTTCAAAACTTTTTGCCACATTGTCCATAATAGCCTCAAGATCAAACATGAGTTCCTCTACTGTGTCTGCTATGACTTCTGCTACTACTGGTTCGGTGCTTCCACCACCTCCTCCAAGGACACCAGCCTCTTCACGACCTCAGGATATCATCCCTACTCGCAGTGTTCAGGAGTCTGCTCCTGTTCTAGCTTCTAATGATGAAATTCTCACTTTATTTGGAAGTGTGCAGGAACAAATGAGGCAACAACAGAAAACAAACCAAATGCTTTTAAGGGAAATACAACTCCTGAAGTCTGGCCCGAGCAGATCTGCTGAGGATAATGTCACTCCATTGCATCCCAGAACGTTGAACTTTAGTTCAGCTGTGTATACTGAGGATAACAGGGGGAATATTGTGCCCAGCCTTCCTCAGAATCATACTCCTGAAATACCCTCCTCGGTCAGGATGTCAACCATGAGGAGCTCAGGATATGCTTCAGGATATGGGCAAAATCCTCCAACGGGTAACGTGTCAAATAATAATAATACTCATGCTACTAACAATAGTGGATCTTTGCAGGATACAGGTGTAACATCAGCACTTACTAGGGAACTTCAGAAGTTGAAGGACATGATATCTAGTGTACCTGGGGTGGTCCAGCCGATCCCGGAAGTGTCCCAAGACAGCCACAAGATATCTCGTTTTGCATATCCTATCTGTGATGCTGAGATCCCAAAGAGATTCCAAACCCCCAACATGAAGCTTTATGATGGGACTACGGATCCTGAAGAGCATATTGCTCAGTATAGGGAAAGAATGGAGATTAACCCTATCCCTCCGGAGCTCAAGGAAGCATGCTTGTGCAAGGGATTTGGTTCTACTCTAACAGGATCAGCCTTAAAATGGCTGTTAAACGTTCCTCCTCATTCGATTACTTCGTTTGCTCATTTGGTTAATTTATTTAACAGTCAATTTTCTTGCAGTCGGAGTTTTGAGAAGCTAACCAGTGATCTTTACAGGATAACTCAAGGGCCTCAGGAATCCTTGAGGGATTATGTGAACAAATTCAGTCGAGAATCCTTGGATATCCCACATCTTGATGTTGCAACAGCTGTGCAAGCTTTTAAGATGGGATTACAAAAGGATTCTCAGTTTTATCAGGATCTTGTAATGAATCCCTGCAGGAATCTAGACGAAGCTCGTAACAGGGCTTTGAGATATATCCGTCTGGAAGATGATAAGAAGATGCAAGAAAGGATGAACTAGTCTAACACTTATGAGTCAACTAACAGGAAGTCAGAATCCTCATTCAAGTCATATCGGCCTAAGCCATATGGTAGAAATGAAAACAAGAGAGTGAATGCTGTCGAAGATGAGGATCCTGAAGAGTATCCTGAGTTGTCTGAATACTGCTTTTCTGTTAACATTCCTGAATTAATGTATGCCATGCAGGGTCTAGGAGACAAGGCTAGGTGGCCTCGGAAGAATCCACAAAAGGCTGACTGGAAAGATAAGTCAAAGTGGTGTGCTTTCCACGAAGATTTCGGACATGTAACTGAGGATTGCATTGCTCTAAGGAAAGAAATAAGCTATCTTCTAAGCAAGGGATATCTGAAAGATCTCTTAGGAAGAAAGAAGAATAAGGGTCAGGATACTGAGAAGGATCCTGAACGAGCAGCATCACCTCCTGCGGATGCCAAGATAATCAACTTCATTTCAGGAGGATCCGACATTTGTGGAACTTCGTATTCGGCAGCAAAGAGACATGCAAAGGAAGCTAAGGCCGAAAGGGGAGACAAACCTGTCAGAATGACTACCCTCACAACTGACAAAGTGATCACTTTTGATGCTGATGACAGGGATACTGTCCAGGATCCTCACCATGATGCTCTGGTAATAACATTATATGTGGCTAACCATTTTGTACGCAGGATACTGGTTGATAATGGCAGCTCCGTCAACATAATCCAACTAGAAACTCTGAAAAGAATGAATGTATCTCCGATGGATATCACTTCAAAGTCTACCGTGCTTGTTGGATTCAGTGGAGAGGCTAGAAACACAGTGGGAGAGATAAAGTTGCCAGTATACGTTGAAGGAGTCAACTCGATACAACGTTTCTGTGTGATGGATTCTCTATCCTGCTATAACATCATACTGGGAAGACCGTGGATTCACGATATGAAGGCCGTGCCATCAACATATCACCAATGCATCAAGATACCTACCCCTTGGGGAGTGGTCAAAGTTGATAGTGATCAGCAGGAGGCGAAAGAATGTTACTCATCCTCGCTGAAATCCTCAACCAAACCTAGTGCAGCATAGCAATTAAAGACGCGGGCCCAGGATATAGTGGAGGATCCGGAGCAGGATGTGAAGAAAATTATCCTGGACCAGGATAATCCCGATATTTCGGTGCTCGTAGGGACCAATATCCCTCAGGGTATTGAAGAACAATTAATTAACTTTTTGAAATGCAGGATGTCTACGTTTGCATGGAAGCATGAGGATATGACAGGCATATCCAAAGATATTATCACTCACAAGCTTGGGATTGATAAATCATTCAATCCTGTGCAGCAAAAAAGAAGGAAGTTTGCTCCTGAGCGGAACACAATTATCCAAGAGGAAGTTGAGAGATTATTGAAGTCCAGAATGATCAGGGAGGTTAAGTTCCCAAGGTGGCTAGCAAACGTGGTTGTAGTACAGAAGAAAAATGGGAAATTGAGAGTTTGTGTGGACTACACAGACTTGAACAAAGCTTGTCCTAAAGACCCATTTTCTCTTCCCCACATTGATGCAATGGTAGATGCCACTGCCGGGCATGAAATGCTAACCTTCATGGACGCATCTTCAGGATTTCAACAAATCCAAATGGAGCCTTCTGACCAGGAGGATACTGCCTTCATGACACCAACGGGTATTTATTGTTATACAGCTATGCCTTTTGGTTTGAAAAATGCAGGTGCAACATACCAAAGATTGGTAAACATGATGTTCAAAGATAAACTGGGGGACACCATGGAGGTATATATCGATGATATGGTGGTAAAATCTAAAAAGGCTGAGGATCACCTCCAGGATATCAAGGGAGCATTTGATATCCTGGATCGATACAACATGAAGCTGAATCCTGCTAAATGCCATTTCGGAGTGGGGGCAGGAAAGTTTCTTGGATATATGGTAACAAAAAGGGGGATAGAAGCAAGCCCAGAGCAGATCAAAGCTATCCTGGATATAAAATCACCCTCAAATATGAAGGACGTACAAAGATTAACAGGCCGAGTAGCAGCTTTAAACAGGTTTATCTCGAGATCCTCAGAGAAATGCAAAGATTTTTATGATATCCTGAAGAAGAACAAAAAATTCGAATGGGGTGAGAAGCATGAAGCGGCCCTACAGGATTTGAAGCGATATCTCTCAACCGCACCTCGATTAATGAAGCCTGAAAACGGTGAACCACTATCCCTATACCTTGCTGTATCAGGGAATGCTGTAAGTGCCGTTCTTATAAAAGACCATGAAGGTCAGCAATATCCTGTTTACTATGTTAGTAAAAGTTTGTTAGATGCTGAAACTAGGTACTCTCATATAGAAAAATTAATACTAGCATTAGTCATGGCATCAACGAAACTTAGACATTACTTTGAGACACATAGGATTCATGTTAAAAAAATTATCCTGTTAAAAATGTACTTAGGAAGCCAGAAATGTCAGGCAGAGTGGCTAAGTGGTCAGTAAAGTTAAGTGCTTATGATTTAGTATATGAACCTAGAAATGCAATAAAATCTCATGCTTTAGCTGACTTTGTGGCTGACTTTAGTAGTGACATTCAGGACGAGGTAGACCTAGAAGTTCAACAGTTAGGAGAATCCACAGGATCCTGGACATTATATACTGACGGTGCATCTAATGTAAGAGGAGTAGGATTAGGAATACTACTAAAATCGCCACAGGGGGACATATTACCCCAGGCAATTAGGTGTGAATTTCCTGCTACTAATAATGAAGCAGAGTATGAGGCTTTAATTGCAGGATTAGAGTTGGCTAAGAGCATGAGTATCAAAAATTTGCAAGTATATGTTGACTCTTTGTTAATTACTAACCATTTTAATGGATCCTATGCAGTTAAGGGTGAGAAATTAATTGAATATCTCGATATTCTCAAAAAATTAGCAGGATATTTCGATGTTTTTATACTTGAACAGGTACCGAGGGAGGATAATGCTGAAGCGGATGCCTTAGCAAATTTGGGATCATCGATCAAGATACCTGAAGGGACCCAAATACCAATATTACATGCAACGAATCCTCAGGATAAAGAAGTAGTGGGTATTCAGGATCCTGGAGCAGAACATCCCGAAAAGGATCCTAAATCCTGGACGGCTCCAATCATGAGATATCTCAAAGAAGGACACATTCCTGGAAATGAGAATCCGAAGGCATTCAGGATGAAGGTATCACGATTCACTATTATAAATAATATTTTATACAAGAAATCTCTTGCAGGACCGTATTTGAGGTGCTTGGAGGATCCTGAAGCCAAAGAAGTACTTCAGGATATACATTAAGGGGATTGTGGTAACCATGCTGGGGGCAGGTCGTTATTCTCAAAAGTGTTAAGGACAGGATATTATTGGCCAACAATGAGAAAGGATGCAGCAGAATATGCTCGAAGATGTGACGCATGTCAAAGACATAGTAACATACTGCATCAACCTGCTGAACCATTATATCCTATTGTTTCCCCTTGGCCGTTTATGAAGTGGGGTATGGATATAGTGGGAAAGCTACCAAAAGCTCCGGGAGGAAAAGTCTTTATGCTAGCAATGACGGATTATTTCTCTAAATGGGTTGAAGCAGAAGCATTTGTTCAAGTGAGAGATCAAGAAGTAGTATCCTTCATAAAGAGGAATATCCTAACCAGATTCGGAGTACCAGCCGAGATAATCTGTGACAATGGTTCTCAATTTATAAGCAAGAGAACTACTGACTTTTGCAAGAGTTGGGGAATCAAAATGATTACATCTACTCTGGTACATCCTCAAGCAAATGGACAAGCAGAATCCTCAAACAAGATAATTGTCAATAACTTAAAGAAGAGACTTGAAGCCAAAAAAGGAAGATGGGCAGAAGAATTACCCTTTGTTTTATGGGCTGATAGGACAACGGTGAAGAATGCAACAGGCCAAACCCCATTTTCCTTGGTATTTGGAGCAGAAGCAATGATTCCAACGAAAATGACAATACCTACTGCAAGATCTACCCTAAGTGATCCTGAGCAGAATCCTGAAGCCTTGAGTCAGGATTTAGACACTATAGATGAGAAGAGAGAAGCGGCAAGGCTAAGGATGGCAGCATATCAACAAAGAATATCCAGGGCATATAACAAGAATATTAGGACCAGAAGATTTAAGGTTGGAGATTGGGTGCTAAGAAAGGCTTTTCAGAATACTACTAATCCTGCCGATGGCAAGTTAGCTCCAAAATGGGAAGGACCATATGAAGTTGAATCAGAAGCAGGGAAAGGAGCATACAGACTCAAGAATATGGAGGGGGATATGCTACCGAGATCTTGGAATGCTATACACCTTAAGCTCTATTTCAAGTGAGTTTAGAATTCAATTTCTAACCCAGGATGGTATGAATTCTATCTTTTTTAAATATGTTTTGGTTTAATTTATTCTTTGAAACCCAATACTAACTTAAGCATCGGAGGGGTGTTAGCCAAGCTAACACCCACCTTAGTTTACAATTTTTTTGCAAGATATGTTTCAGGATATGGATCCAGGATATGTACTCAGGATAACTCGAAAGATTAGAGGATTGGCCCCCTCTCTCACGTTTAAGGGGATACTGATCCCTTCACAGGTTTAAAGGTATTCACCTTTCTTCCGAATTGGGTTTAAACACCCCGCCTGGAGCGCAAGTTATTCAGGGATAGTTCAAGGTGGCGGGACCAGTCCATGTAAAAGTGGCTGACAATTTCGTTACTGTTGGCTATGTCCTGAATCCTAAAGGTATATGAGGATTGATCACCCTCTCTCACGAAAGGGTATTTTCATACTCTCTAAGGTTTAAAGGTTTTCACCTTTCTAAGTCTTGAAGTTTATACACTCCCGCCTGTAGCGCATGAAAAATTGGGATTTTCCCCAGGATACAAGGGATTTATCTCCAGTACATCCTTGGGTTTTACCCTTGGAACCTAAAAAAATGCCTATACAATGGAAACTGACATTCAGAAGATTTCTAAGTGTTTGAAGACATTGTACACAGGGGACATTCCTACCAAAGCAGTGATGTAAAGCTCAAAGGCTAAAGTTCGGAACTAGTATTCTGAATATCTCACACAGGGGACATCTTCATTGGAAAAGTTGCAAGGAGATTGAGGTTTAGTAATAGGGTTATATACTACTCCGGGTATGATCTTTCCTTTGTAAATATCGTCTAAGTTTTTAGTAACATTATGTTAAGTATCCTGATATATATTCTCAAAGTCCTTTTAAGGATATTTGATTAGGGTGTTTGAAACCAGTATTAGTTTGGAACTTTGATCATTTAAAGCTTGGTTTTGAAAAGATAGACTGTTTTTCACTTTCTAAAGAAATTTTTACAAAGTTGAAGGAATGTATGGAAGTTCTATCTAATAAAAGGTTTTTACAGTATATCGCTGAGCATACTGATCAGGATATTTTATAAGATAACAATATAAAATTTTTTACAAAGATAAGAGTTATACTAAATAATGCAAGGCAATAACAAACAAATAAAAAGATGAAATTATTCTTGAAGCAATCAATACTGGTTGATAACCGAAGATTTCATCCTGAAACCCAGGACCCATCCACCTTCGGCTATCAAATTGTTTCGACACAGAAATAAATTGTTCATAAAAACATAAAATTGTTCGAATGATTTAAAGGAAATAAGCTCTAGGGGGTAGTGCCTTCTTGGTCCATAGTGGTTTCAGCAACATCCGTCTTGGGATCCGCCTCAGCATCCTTCTCAGCATCGGTTGCTTTTTCAACTGCTTTGGAAGGTTCGTCGACAGTTGATTTGGAAGAGGTGCCGCCGAGGTTCTTCAGCTTGGTCTCCCAAGCACCAACATCCCAAGAAGGACATTCGAAGCCTAATGTTTTGGCTTCATGAGCCATCTTCAACCTGGCTTGAAGGAGAGAAATGACGACGGAACTTTTGAGGCTCTCCCGGTAGCTGACCATATCCCATTCGTACTGCACATGGGCGGCTTCCAGATCGGCTTGAGCTTGAAGAGTAGCTTTGTTGAGAGCAACTTGGTGTTCCTGGTTCATAGCTTTGAATTTCTCCTCGTAGTGACGAGATTTGGCGGCAGCAATCATGCCTTGGTCGGAGATTGTGATTTCTGCTTCCTTTAGCTTAGATTCCATCGTTTTGTTAAGCTTGCAGGATTCTTGATACAAATGAACCAAACGCTCAAGACCCTACAAAGGTAAGAGGACAGGGATTAATATTGTTAAATCTTTGAGAATAATATAAATTGCAGGATATGATATGAGAATACTAACCTGGTTAAGAAAAGAAGTCATGAACCCGCTGGCTTCGATGAACCCGTGCTTCTCATAAGGAAAGGTGTCAGAAATGACAGGGGAATCAGGTTCTTTCCTTTTGCGGGAACTGGAACTCCGGGGTTTGGTAGCCGGTGAAGGTTTTGGAATAATGATGGCTTTGGAACTGCTAGGTTTAGATGTGGCTGTGGTCTTGGGGCTAGGTTCTTTCTTGACCTGGATCTGGTCGGAATAGCTGTCCAATTCGTCAAGGTCAAAGACCTTAGGGATCTTAGCTGGTACTGCATAAAGGGAAAAGTTTTACTCTTTATCTTATCATTATACTGTTTTGACTAATTATTTTGAAAGAAGTTCTTACCAGACATCTCGGATGATGAGTATTGACTAGAACTCGGGACGTGTGTGGTGAAAGTCCTGTCTATTGCAGGTAACTGGTAAACAGTATTGATTCTTTCTTCTGACTCAGCAGTAGGGGGAGCAACTTCCTTGAAGTTCACTGTATAAAGATCAAACAGAAGAGTATTAATAGAAGATAACAATCAAATGGCCTATGAGGATATTTATGATTCTACCGGTGGTTAACCACTCCACCGGAAGGCTGGCACCCTCAGCAATGGAGTCTCGTTTGACAAAGAAAAATTTGCGTTGCCATCCGTCTTCGTTTTTGGTGGCCTTGAGAATCAGGGGTTTGCTGGAGGTCGAGAAAAGCAAGAACCGGCTAGAGCCGTGAGATCGGAGGCGATAAGCAATAGGCAGGTCCTCGATGCGAAGGTCGGAACAATGGAGATTTTTGATTTGATTAAGTACAATTAGTACTCTCCAAACCATGGGCATGGTTTGAGTAAAAGAGATGCCGGTGGTTCGAAAGAATTGCATCATGAATTCAGGAAAAGGGTATCGAAGACCTAGTCAAAAAGGGTACGCCGGAAAACAAACCCATTCAGTGGAAGAAACATCTGATCGGATTGACTGATCGAATGGTCTGAAGATTGTGTTATCAGGGAAAGCGCCGGAAGCTCTTAAAGCTGCAATGTCTGCGTTATCAAAAGCACAGATCTCCTTTTCGGGATTTTTGAGGAGATTCTGCTGGGTGAAGGTTCCGGCGTCCATTGCGAGTAAGGTGATGTAAATTGATAAAAAGTAAATCGGAAATGGAGGATTACCTGAAGGTTTTGTTGAAGATATCTGCTTTTCAAACAAGAAAAGAGAAGATATAGGGGCGTTGTGGATCTCCATTGAGTAAAAAACGCGTTGGAGGTTACGATGTGATCTTGACCGTCGCTTCGTTTTAAATGTCTTGAATTATGGGATAAGATTTTTGAAATATATCCGTTGGATTGGTATACCAACTGATATATTTGGGGACAATTGTTAGGGGTCATTTTCTTTGCATACATATCCTGACCAATATCCTGCCTTTGTTTGTTTATTTGTGACCAGGATGCTGGAAGAGGATATTGCTGACATCTTGGGCGATATCCTCTGGTTTATTGAATTAACCACGTGCAGGTTAAAGGCTGAGACTTGCTAACGGTCAAGTGGACTTCTTCTCCTCAAGACTCGGGCGAGTTTGTTGAAGGAAAGACGTTGAGCCCGAAAGACCAGGTCTACAACGTTCGATGAAGGAATATTCGGTGGATCCCGGAAGTTTAGGGTAGTTTGTTATTTTATCTTTACTATAAATAGATGGGGGCGGATCAGTTTAGAACACACAATTTTTTCACTAACACTCTCGAACACTTTCACTCTCTAGCTCATTGCAAACACCACACTTGTATTCAAATTTCATTGTAACAAGTAGTCGATCCGCACCACATCCTGCACTGTATCCTGACGTTTGAAGTAATAAGAAGAACAAGGCAGCTGCGATTGTCAGCTCCCGAGGTTTTATGCCGGCGATCTAGATTGATCAAGGGCTTTCCTCGTACATCTCGTGTCGTTTACTTTACTTTTGCTCATTGTTTGATCATAGATACAGCTCAATATCCTGAGCCGTATCCTGAATACTGATTTCCTAATTAACACAACAAGCATATTTTCAAACACACTTTCTAGCACACTACCTCACTTTACTAATTTGATCACTTAATTGCTTCGGTAATTTTTGACCAAAACACTACCCCCTTAAAATTAGAAAATATCTAGCCTAACTAACTGTCCGCATTTCGTGCCTTCTCCCCACGTTCTCCATAACGTTCACAATGGTCAAGCACGTGCAGAATTGAAGGGAATAAGCTCCAGGAATATCGCCATGACCAAGTCCAAGCCGGTACTCCTGCAAAACAATACCGAATTCAAAGTGAACAATCATTAGTATAAGGATCCTTAGGGTGATCCATGATCCTGATCCTGAAGTACTTCTGAGGATCACTAATTGTCACAGAAGTAAGGATCACCAAACAGGATAACACTTGAGGATCACAGGTCATTAAGAAATCCTCCCCTAACAATTGCCCCCAAAATATAAGGAGTAATATTGTAAATAAATGAGTTGTATTTTGTCGATCTTATCCGTAACAAACTAACGGATATATAGCCATTAAGATCGAACTAGCCGTTGGAATCCTGACGTCACTGAGGTGACTTATCCTGCAAAATCATCATTATAAATGGCAGTTAGAGATAAGAGCGAAAGGGCATTTAAATCCGAGCGTTTCCTCTTTAAATCCTCATCAGAAGACTTATTCAGGTATTCTCTTTTCCTTTTCTTCCTTCTCTTACTCTACTTTTCTTTCTTTACCATCATCTCGTAAAAAATGATGCTTCGAAACTCACCGGGCAAGGATCACAAAAAGAACAGCCCCTTAAAAAGCCAAGGGATCATCAAAGATTCCGCAAAAGAACGCTGTTGTTTCACCGATCCACAAATTGATAAAATTCGCTATTGTTTCCCAGCGAACACCATTTTCAAATCCTTTGATCCCACTGCTTTGAGTGACTATATCTCTGAAACTTGGATTGCCTTTCCTGTTACCCCATTCACCATAGGATACACCTATCCTTTTCCAGCCTTTACCCAATCCTTTTTCTCCCTTACCGGCATCTCCTACATCCAAGCTATGCCGATGATCTGGAGGGTCTTACATACCCTTGAAAGGATCATTGAGCAGGAAGGGATTGATCTAGGAATGTCGGAGTTGGCTGAGATGTATGATCTCACAACGTTTGGATCCCACCGATATTTGTTTAAACGAAAACCTGGTGAAGAACACCCCATTTTTAAAGCCACCAAGAACGATACAAACTGGAAACGACGCTTTTTCTTTGTCAGAAGAGACTCTATCCCAAACGGAAAGGATCTACCCAGGGAGTGGCCCACCCATGGTAGGACAGAGGATCCTGAGAAGGATCACCGGATAATCTTGCTCCTGCAATAGGATCACTAACCCCCTTTTGTTTTATATTATGCAGCTGTCACTGTTTCACACCTCATACCGTCTCCTGGTACCAAGGATAGGCTTGCTGCTTTTAGAAGACTCGGTCCTGAAACAAGATCATTCATGACAATCACCCAGGATTCTCAAGAGGTATCCTCAGGCTCAGTCACCATGTCAAGTAAGTATCCTGTTTTTTGTATAGTTAAAGATTTTAATAAATAGTTAAATAGAGATAGGATAAGGATACTTATCTTGCTTTGAATGTGCAGGTGCTGGAAAAGCTTCAAAATCTGCCTCCAAGTTCAGCGTGACCGATCTGGACAACGTACGATCCTCCAAGAAGAAGCTTCCTGCTAGCCCAACTGCTTCGATCCCCAAGGCACCCGTTAAAGGAAGGGGTGGCAAGAAAAGAAAAGCCTTTGAAGCTGAGGATCTGCAAGGTCTGCCCCTGATCCGCCACCAGTTCCTTGAATACTTCAACGATGTAAGGATCCCTGTCCCTGCTTTAGGTATCCAACTTATGTGAGGATCACCTGTTCTTGAACTGTTCTTTATCTTCTTTGCAGAAATTTGCTGAGATTGAAGACTACGTTGGGCATGTCGAGGAGAAGGACAAGAAGATTGCTGACCTCCAACAAGTCGCATTGCTCAAGGATCTTAAGATTGCTGACCTCCAAAAAGACCTCCAAAATGCCAAAGCTAAAACGGCCAAGGTTCTGATCAATGCTGATTACGAGAAGCATGGCATCACCCAGGATGCTAAAGTCTCTGCTGCCATAGCGATGTACAAGACCAAATTACAGATGGCCTTGGAAGCTTAGGATCCTG